>JASAND010013321.1:0-29884 GCA_030248195.1 Trissonchulus latispiculum
GTTGTGTTTTTGGAATTTAAAATAAATTGACTTTATTTTGTAGACGCCTGAAAGCTATAGGGGTGCTTCTGGACTATATATATATTGCGTCATACCGCATGCAGTATATATGCGGTTTTTTTGCAGCTCTAAAACAACTGCATGTTGTTGTGTATAAGCTAAGTATATATGTTTTACAGTGTGTTACTAGAGTCATTGTTATAAACTACGAAACTAGAGAAATTATAAACTTGCACGAAGTTTTGAGTTACAACTTGTTATACTTCTAGTTGCACCTATTGTGTTAACCTACATTCAAACACTGCATAACTACTGGCAGGCCTTACAGTGCGGCGAGTTTAAGGAGTTAAAATTAAGTCAATCCTTTTTGCGCACATTATTTAAAAGAGTTAACCTGATTTTTCAACAAATTCGTTATAATACGAAAATGCCTTAATATTGCTTCACATAAATGTCACCCTCTGTGTTGTTGGCCTACAAAATATTACAATAACTCAATAAATTCCGGCTTAATTCCCGGAACAACTACCTAATACCTAGTGCCTTATAATTCTCTATTTTGTGTAGATTTGTGAACGTGATAAACATCTGCATTTTGAGGTTAGATTACTAAGAAAAACAATTACTACTTGTCTCTAAATGAGCAATGCTCAGAAATGCTAGTCTCGTTATCCTCTAAAATGAACACTGAAAATATTTTGTTCGTTTGGGGAAACTTTTTTGCAAACTGTGTTTGATTTGTTTACTATGATTCTGTCTGCGACCACTGTCGACTCTTCGTGTGTGATTGTGTTGTTTTCAGCCTTTTCATAAAATATTTTCTGTTAGGTAAGGTTTTTCTGTTTCTCCTGTAATCTATACGACTTTTGTTGGGGTGGGGGGGAGGGAATACCATATTCTTTTGAACAGTGAACTTTTAATGGACAGACTTCTTTTGTTTTTTTTATTCCTTGAAGCTGAATGGTTCATGGAGGAATGGCTTTTTTCAGAGCACAGTTTTGTTCTGATATAGCAATGCAAAGATGATTGCCATGTCTCATACTGGGAGATGAGCACGGGCCTGATTTTTTGCCCGGCCCCGCGTTCGCTGGCACAATCTTTCGGCTCAGTAAACCACAAGCAAAATATGTTAAAATTCATTATGAAATAAATTCAGAATGAGTAAATTTTAGCCAATTTTAGTGCTTTCTCCACATTTTCGGGGAGTCGTGATACGACCTGTTTTGACCTCTCCGGCCCGCGATTAATAAATTTTGGGCCGGCTGGCCCGCTAACCAGTCGATGTCAGCACTGCCCGGGCCCGGCCTTTCCGAGCCGAAATGCTCATCTCTACCTCATACCCTTTGAATTTAAATATTATTTTACATACGAAGTAGCAAGAGTACACACAACCGGTGGGAGTGCGACCAGCGCTTGCTCTTCGCCGCCAGGTCGGCAACACCGTCCGCTCGTTTTTACGGCAGACCCCCTTCCAATAAATCTCATCCCACCATTTCAAAGAAATTTTGCGCGCTATGTTTGTGTTCTAAAGCTCAAAAACACAACTAGTCAGTTGTGCGTCTGTTGCGAGTTTTTGCACGCAAACATAGTTTGCAGATTTCTTTGAAGTGATGGAACCAATTTGTGGGGGGGGGGGTCAGCCGTAATATCGTGCAGATGATGTTGCAAGCCTAATAACCAAGAGTTTGACGCTTGTTGCATGCACTCTTGCTTATTATGTACTGTTGGTAGTAGCTTAGAAATAGAGAAGAGCACTTTATTCAAAATATGTTGGAAACTGATAATCTATGGTGGATTTTTTTGGTAGAGTACCACGGTCAGCTTTGCTCACCGGTTAGTCGAAGAATGCTACAGCCTGTTACCAGAACTACTAAACCCACGGATCAGCCGTGAAATCCCTTAAATTCTCATCCGGAAAAATCCGTAAAATCCTTAAACTCTGGATAAAGAAAAACTTGAATCTGCTAAACCTGCCGTCCCTCCTGTAGCACGATTCAGCTTTGATGGCTCCACCTACTAAACTTCCTTACTCGCGATCCATTGTGTGTAGCCGGAAATTCGAGATCTCCCACCGGAAAATCGACTGGAAACCCGGATTTTGTTTTCCGGAAAACTCCGGAAACTGCTGCCGAAACCAGACAGAAATTGGCTCAAAAGTTCGCCGCCCCAGCGCCAATGGTATCCCATCAGCTGTTGAAAAGCTGGCGACTCAATTCGGCCCTGAAAAAGCGAGCGCTGGAAGTTAAGCTAAAGTCGGGTACAGAGGGGATTCGAAATTTCGTTCTGAGCGGGCGGTGGGGATTCTGGAATTTGCAGTCGAATGAAATTGGGAAATCGGTAGAAGAGGAAGAAATGATGGCCGGCCCTGCCCCGCCACCTTGGATGTGTAACTCTACGGTGAAGAAGGGGGTGAAGGTAGAAAAATTTAAATATATTGGTATTCTTGTTTTTAGTGAAGTTTTTTTGAGTTTTTTCGATATGTAGAATTTATTTTTTGTGCACCGTCTAAATGGTCGGATTTTGGTTTTTTAGGCAAAAATGCGAGGCGGGGTGGAAATCCAAGAATACTTTTAGTCGGCGAAATTTTCGCAAAATATTCGCTCACCCTCAAATAGCGAATTTCGTTAAATCAGATTGGACTTATATACTGAAAAATAAAAACGAAACGTTTATTCAGAAATAGCAATTATTTATATACGTACAGTTGCGCATTAGGTCCTTTCGTTTCCAGGGGTTTTTCTATTTTGTATTCTAATTCTGTTTTTTTTCTAGGCAACCCAACAGAAAAGTTGAATCAGAATTCTGTGATACAGGAAATTAGGGTTACTCCCTTTTAGCCGGTGAAACTGGCGAAGATGTAGTCCTACTGTCGACCTCAAAAGGCTCTCAGCGTGAGTTCAGTTTTTGCAGTTGATTGATTCGTTTTTGATTGGTTAGTAGGATTTGAGAGTCATGAGAATCATGTCCAGGACAAGGATTCTTTAGAAAAAGCTTGGGGGGGGGGGTAAAATCGAATTGAATCAAATTAAACCATTAGTTTCGATATCAATGATAGTCTTTAAAATTCGATTTTGCTGTTCGTCTTTTTGTTCCAATTTCTTGACTGAAGTTTGCCCAGTCTTTCCCCCGGTTGGGACTGCTTGGGCTTTCCAAGAATTCCTCAAATTCCAAGAAGATGCCTGCTGACCAACAGGTTTCTCAATTTACAGATTCTTGAGAATGTATACTATACTTCTGTTTCAGTTTCAGTGTTTTCAACTTATTTAATCAGTTCCCTCTCTCGATTTATCATGTCCTAATTGTTACGTAATTGTTCATATTTCTAGGGTTTGCCCCGTTTTTTGGGAGATTTTTATTTTCTCTTTTTTTCAGAGCATGTCGTAGAATTGGAAAATGAAGGCGATGATGAGAGGGAGAACGAGGAGAGAAGAAGTTGAAGTAGAAGTTTTGAAGGAAATTGTGACTGAAATTTCTCTGGACACTGAGGAAAAGGAAACATCTGAATTTCAATCCGGCCGATGTTGAAGGTGCGTAAGTGTGGTGATCTACCCAGGAGATTTGTAAATAAAGATAGAAAGAAATAGAAAATATCTTATATGTATTTTCCTCGTCGAAGATTCGGTTTTTCTGGAATAAACGAAGCGGTGATTACTTCTACAGATTCCGTTTTCGATTTTTTGCCAGGCCTTCTGGTCAATTAGAAATATAGAAGAGTATTAAACTTAAAAATTATAAATTAACTCTTTAATTTTATCTTTTCTATCTGTCGATGATTTATGATGGAAATTTAATCTTTCCTCTGGTCCTACCCCCAGCTTAGGTCTTTCGTTGATATTGTTGGTTAGTTCTCTATGGCAGCTCTATCTCCGAAATACTAATTTTTGTAGTTTCCAAACATTTTCTAAACAGGTTTTAAAGTGGGGGAGGGGCAAGCCAAAGACAGTTTAAGTTAGCCAATTTTTAGCCAGAATGCTTTTTTAAGGTAGAAGTGGAAAAGCAGTCGTTGTTCTTAAGTATTTAGGTAATTTTTGAAATAGAAATGGAAATAGAAATTGGATTTGAAAATTTGAAAAATAATATGTCATTGATGGTGTTGTAGACGAGGAAACATTTGACGAAGCCTTTCAAGTTGTTGAAGAAATTTAATCTACAGCAGAAAATACCATTATATATTTTCAAGGATTTTTTTTCGCTTTTTAATGTATAATGTGTTTGCATGTATGCACTATTTTATGTACACACACTGATATATATGATTGCCTTGGGTACGTCAGTTTTGGAGTCCTAAATAATATGCTGACTGGTCTTACGGAGCCAAATTGAGTTGATGGTTTCGGTGTTGGTTTTTATGAACTTTTGGCGGTGATAGCAGTCGGAGATTGTTTTCAAATTTGGGTAATGAAAATTTGAGATCACAGATGTGAAAAGTTCTAAATTCAAGTATTTTGAAGGAGTTTTTTTTCAGATAAATTTTGTTTAGTCATTTTTTGATTTTCAAATTTTTTTTTAGATTTTTTTTAAATTTGATTTAGTAAAATTTAATAGGTAAGTGGTTTTGTTTCAATTTCTTTGTTTTAGCAGTTTTTGTTATACCGTTTTGATGCCAGTTTTTATGAAGGTTTGCCGCCCAGCATATTTTTATTCCGTGTTTGCCCCTCTAAAAGTTGTCGTGTAGAAAGTTTAGTCCCGGGGTGGCACCACGACGATGAAAAGTGCTCTTTATTTGCAAGCAACCGCATGAATGAACATTTTGGTTTTTTATTTAGTTGTATTTGTATGTTTGAAATTCCAATTTCCAAACTCAGTTTTTGATTTTTTGCGATCGTGTTTAGTTTTTTTCAGATTAGCATTTTTTTGAATTTTTTTTGAAGCTTGCTCCTGTATTATATTCTGTTGATGCTGATATCTTGAAGTCCGGAGCCTGGCATCGGCATTCAGGAGAAGTGTTAGTTTACCTCAAAGCCTGCCTGAAACTTTAAAGTCTAATTTTAAGATTTATTTTTGGTGCCGGACTGAGCTTTATCAAAGCACCTTGATAGATCATTTTCACACATCATGGGTTAGACGAGTGAATTTATCGGCAACTAACTGAATCCTTCCCGTACCCTATGTTAAAGAGCAACTGCTTCTAAACGATGATGGAGCAACTGAGTTAACATAATATTTAATTTAAACGGTTAAAAAATGACTGAGTTCCGGCAAACATCTCTCTTCTTTGGCGGTGTGAAAATGTCTCAAGAAGAACATTTTTATGGTTGTTTAGCATTACATTTTTTGTTAACAAATTTTTTTTAATTATTAGGTGGATCACTGTTACTGGTCGTAGTCACGCCTTTTTGTTGACCTGTAATTCTTTATCGGTTTTGGCGTCTGTGGTTTAACCACTGCATACTGTCTGATTTTGATTAGTTTTCAGTAACACTTCTGTGAGATTTTGCAGTGTTTCTAGTGTAAGTACGCTACGTACAATAAGGCGGTCATCGATGCAATTATTTAAGATTTTGGTTCGTCCTTTATGACATGAGTGAATGTCTAATTTACTGCCCTTCACGTTTGCAGCAGAATTTGTGCGCATAGTGCCAACGTAGGTTCGGGTTCTGGGGGGGGGGGTTTGACGCCAGGAAAATATTTTCGAGACCCTGTACCTCTCCAATCTAATTTTTTGCCAGACTTTATAATTTAAATAACGGCTAATTGAAACGTCTCTTTTTTTCTAAAAACTCACGTCAAATAATTGTAGGTCTGCAGCGAAAAATTTCCATATTTTCTTACCAGGGGCGGATCCAGGGGTGGGGGCGGGGGGGGGAGTCCCCCCCGATCGCGGTCGAAGGAGTACAAAATTATGAGAGAAAGAGGAAAAAGGGCAAAAATCCAAAAATATTTCGCGCCGTCGGCGCGCAATTTTCTACTTTTTTACGGCATATTGAGTGCAAATTTGTAGAAGAAAAAGCGCGAAATCGGAGCGAAAATTACCATTTTTTGCTCAAAAATGTCAAGAATTTAAAAATTGTTCAGTTTTTTGATATAAAACGAGTTAAAGATCCGAATACCGATTTTATTGCAAAAACAAAAATTCACAACTTCTGAGGGGGCGGCCCCCCTCTTGAAAAACTTTTACCGCCCCCCGTCACGAAAGTTTGGATCCGCCAGTGCACTGTACTGTTTTGCAATAGGAAAGACAAGACAGATTTGGCAGTATAGGAACGGGGAAATAGTTAAAAATTTTTGAAAAATCTATTTTTCAGATATTTTCCCTACTCTTTATCTATTTTTTTCTTGACCCTCTGTGTCTATTTTTTGATCCCTTAGTGTATATACCTGCCTACAGCGGTTCTTGCGACTTTGTTGCAGGCAGGAAAATTTCTAGATTTTTCTTTTTTCAGGGGGAATTTGTACATTTTCGGCGCCTTTAATTTATGGTGGCAGGTAAAAGTTAGTTGAAACCCATTTTATAAGGTTGTCTTCAATCACGTGCTATTTGTGTATATAATTATATTTGTGCAGTAGGTGATTTTCAGTACCAAGACCAATGCTCGTGGAAAGGTGGGCATTTAAAATTTAGCGCAATTGTTTCTTCTTGCAGGTTTTGTTTTGAATATTTTACTTTTCTCCGTCTTTTGTCCTCATTGTGGCCACAGTTAGTGTTTGTCCTGATAAGCCATTAACCCGGACGGTCCTCAGTCGCAATCATCAGCCGGGTCTAACTGCGCCGACCGTGGTCCGTCCCGGAGCTCTGTTCCTCTACTAGGCTCCGGAGCTCACTCAAAGCCCGGACCTAACTAGCTCCTAAGACCGGATTCCTTAGTTCGGAATTTCGCGAAAATTGCTGGCTCTAAAGCCCGATTACGCTGATGCGCCGGAGATAAAAGGTCATGGTTCAAGGTACCTGATTGGTCCGGTGAGCCTGACTCGGTAACGGCCGGGCTTTTAGCCAAAGCCTGGCCGGGCGCTGCAAAAAAATACATCGGGTCCGGGTTCCGAACTCCGAAGCCCGCCGCACGACCACCTAGGAACAACGCTGGTTAGCCGGCTTGAGAGATGTTTTTGCATAGGCAAGCTATCCAGGAGATTATCTAGCTGATTTTCTGAGGTCGCAGCAGCGCGTCATCTTCCCTTCAAAATAGCATTCCTCAGTCTATTCCTTAATTAGTTCTTATCTTACTTGATGAGATTGACATTCCTGATATGCCTGTTCATCTTCCCAATTCTTCTTGAGTCTCGAACACAAGTCGATCTACTGCGGGTAGTGCGGATCGTTAGCAGTCTGTTGGCGCTTGGACAATGTTAAGTTCAAATTTTTGGTCATTCCGAAATGAGTTAGGTTTGGAGAATTAATTTTTTAAATTGAGGTCCGAAGATTTTTGCTGAATCTAGGTTTCTGCTTTGTTCAACATAGTCCATCCTTTGTTGCTATGTTGTTGTTAATGTTTGAGCTTAAGGTGTATGCTATGCACAATATTGTACAAAGTATGCAGATATGTTTATTGCTCGTTTTATTAAACGTGTTGGATATTAGAACAGCTTAGGAAAACTTATAAAGTTAGATGGATAGTTAATAGCAATAATAATACCTGCAAGTTTTTAGTAATGGTTTCGTTTCTCAGAGTCAAAACAGTTTGGCCCATGTGGAATTAGTTGATGGTAAGCATGAAGGCGGACGGCCTGACAGTGATGGAATCGGGGTCAGGTCGGATATCAGGGCAATGACCTGGAATTGGGTGTTACCTGTAGGGCCTTCTCGCGAATGGGTAGAGAGAAAAAATTAACCCAACCATTTTCATGAATGTACAGAGATAAATTTACCTTGCCTGCTTTTAACTTTTTAACTGGCAGGGTTAAAAATCATGGAGTTACAAAACTGGTACTAAAATTAACTTCTATTTGAGAAAAGAGTTAAAAACAGGGAGAGTTATGTTTAACTCGCTGCATACGTGAAAAGAGTTAAAATAGTTAATTTTGTCTTACTTTTCACCATTTGAGAATTTTGCCAAGGTTTCCTATGTTTGGGAAATTTTAAACAAAATACGACAGCAAAATGAAACATTTAATCACATATTAATTGACATTTATCATATATGTCAATTAGTGTTAGGTTATGAATTCTCTGTCCAACTTGCAGTTTCTAATCGATTTTGCTGAAATTTAGCACGGATGTATTTCAACAAATTGACAAATTGCAGCAAACTTTAAAGTTCGGCTTCAAGTGGTTAACAACATGTGGCAAACTACATTTCAAGAGGAACCAACTCAAAGATTTTTAATGACTTTCATGAAACGTTGCATCTACAGGAATTCTCAGCGTTCGAATGAGTGAAACGAATCTGAAGACAGTAGTTTTAAGAGGTTTGGCTGTTTCTAGTGCCAGCTTAGCAACAGTGCTTTGAATGGTTGAGCCGAAAACAGATACCATGTTCAAGTCTTGTTTAGACACGCACAGAGCCAATAAAACTCTCTGTACATTTTCAGCAAAATCGGCTTTCTCTTGATCCTTTTACCGTGTTTTGTCAATTTCAACTTTCAAACTTTAATACTTAAAGGCAGGCACAGCAAAATTAAATAGAAAGAATAATTTCGGTTAGTTTTTAAAGTTTAAACTATTTGCTCCAAAAATTTGATTTGAAATGGTTGCCCTTAAAAATCACAGTTGGAATAACAATTGATCCTGTAATTTCTGTGGAGCATCACCAGTTGGAGCAAAGTTCGCGTAACATTTAAATAGATGTCCTTTCAAAAATATCTAAAGGGTCAAATTTTTAAAGTTCCTACAGTAATTTTTATTGCAAAATTAGCCCTTTAATAAGTCCAATTTTTGTGAGAAAAATTGAGCTTTCGGCGTTTTTGACCGTTTCGTAGATTCTGCTTTTCCAGTTGCCAGCAGCTTTGTTAAAGAATACTTCAGTTCAGCATTCATATGTATTGTCAAATAACTGTGAAAAAATAATTTAGTGTTTATGACTTGACTATAAATTTATATAATTATTTTTAATTTAATTAATTTAATTATTATTTATAGTAATGCAGCATGTTTAAAATATTATTTTTGCTCTCTATTTTTATTTTATTAAGTAGCTTATTACGTTGCTTTAGTGTAAATAATTCAGCAGAACATTGGCAAATGCTTTTGGGTAATTTTGAAGCATTACATATGTAGCCATTTAAATTTCGGAACGGTTCCACTGGAACCGGTATAACCGGAATTGGCAGTTTTTTGTGAACTCGGAACCGGAACCGGAACGGAAATCGGTAGCATTTGAACCTGACCGGTTCCAGTGTAATTTGCTTCAGATGTTTTGAAAAATGTATTCAAAAATTCAAGTTTTTTGAAATTTCGTGGCTCAAAATTCCAAGTTTTAAATAACACTTCAGTCGGGAAATTTGAAAAATTTTTCTAGCTTTTGAATGTAGGCTTGTGAAAGTTCTCTTCCGAAAACCTAATATGTGGCATTATTTTTTAACATGTAAGAGTTATAACTTTTTCTTGCATGTTGGGTAAGATATGCAATTACTTTTGAGCTGATGATTCTTTTTGGAGTAACCAACTTTGAAGCACACTAATAATAAGTTTTACTTGGAGCAAGGTATGTTTCTTGTGCATTTTATTGTGCACATGTTAATACTTTTTCCAAGCTGCACACTTAAATTTATTAATGCACACTTAAATGCACAGTCAAAATTATAATTCTGCTAACCACTTAGTGTCCTGAGAAAAGTGCTCTCAAATTTTAAAAAAGCTCTGGGAGCTTTTAAGTTGAAGGCCACTGCCCCCAGACTTCGGCATCTTCTTTTATTTTTTGACGTTCAGAAAGAAACTGTCAAAAAAAAAAAAATAAAAAAAAAAAAAAAAAAAAAAAAAAAAAAAAAAAAAAAAAAAACTAAAATAAATAAAAAAAAAAAAAAAAAAAAAAAAAAAAAAGAGTCTACTTTTGCCCTATCCTCTTCTCTGTTTACAAAAGCCACTAATTACTCAGGGAAAATGCAGTATTTTCCTTTCGGCCAGGCTTATCTAGGTTTTGTGCATGTCCCTTCATTGTCAGAAATACATGACTTGATTTTGCCACGGCCTCTTCCCCCTCTTCTTGCACACATTCTTCCCCCACACATGGCCGGACGCGTTCGAATGCCAGTTTCCTTGGCCGCCGTCTGCCAACTCCAGCCAAAACGACGTTGTGCTTGTTCAGAAAAAATTTTTAAAATGCAACACCTTTTTTCCAAAAATTTTTTCCAATAAAAAAACATTTTTTCCAAAACGCACCCTATTTTTTAATATGCACTAAAAATGCACAAACATCCGATATCTATCAAAACAAACCCTAACTTGGAGTTAAGAAACCATCTTATATCAAATATAGCCTAAGATTTCTTTTTCTAATAGATATATACCTGGAACCTATCCTTGGTTTTCTAGAGTTTTCACTGAATATTAGAATGTGGTGCATACAGATTTTCGCAAGTTTCTTAGTAGACAGTCGTTGACAAACAAACAATGAATTCTTTACAAATTTCCAAATTTTTACATTTTTTCCCACTTTCTACAGCTACAATGTACTGTTAAATGTCTTGAAATAAGATTCTAGTGTATATGTCTGCTGTATCAATGCAAAAAAGAAACATGACTAGTTTTTGAGCAAACAAGATAGAGGATTTGCGAACAATTAACAAATTCTTGGTCAATTGTCATGCAAATAAATCAGGAGTGAGAGTGACCAGCTAATTAGTGGCAGTGACATACCGTGAATGCGTAAGTCCTATACTTAGTGACAGTTGAACAAACTATTACCATGGGACACAGGAAACGAGTTTAGGATTGAAATTAGTTACATAATTCATTACACTTTTAACACATTTTAACACTGTTAAAACTGGCATAAAATTTAATTACTATTTTTATGTAAATTAATAACGTTTATCATACATTTGTCAACGTTGGCTCATAAGGTTTTGGTCCAATTTATGCTAAAAAACTAAAAACTTGAATTATAAGCCTTTTACAAAAATCTCAATTGAACCGGAACCAGAAGCGAACCGGCAACCGGAACCGAACTGAAACCGGAACCGGAACCAGTGCTGGAACCGGAACCTGAACCGGTTTCAAAAAACGGAACCGGTCCGAGCACTAGTACCATCCAATGAAATTATGTGTTGCGCTTCATTGGTTGGATATCTTCTCATATTTAAAAAGCGTACTATTAGTGCGCAAAATATGGCAATAATAATGCAAAGAATAGAAGATTTCTAACTCCCGCGTGTTGACTTTCTTCGACTTCGGTCTCAAATTTCCCCTGAAAATTTTTTGTACCTATGTTGCCGGTTTGTGACAATACGGTAAAACTGGCAATTGAAGGGGAGTCAACCAAATATTTTTACGATTTTCATGAAAAGTTGTATATTTTCAGAGTTCGCTGAAAAGTAATCTAAAGACAAGTGTTTCGGTCTATGTTTTCGTTTGCTGAGACCACGACAAAGCTCTGTGCCCCATTTTGTACATTATTTTCAGAAAAATGGATTCTTTCTTGGTTTTCCTAAAAGCTGGAACATTATCTGGTCAATTTCAACTAAAATTTAATACTTCAAAACAGATATGCGGCAGCAAAATTAAATAGAAAAATGTTTGTTATTTTGCAGAGATTTCAAATTTGAATGGAAATCGGTTGCCTTAGAATCGTAGTTGGGATAACAATTGATCCTGTACTGTAATTCTGATGAACATAACCAGTTGCAGCTAAGTTCGCGTAACATGTGTCTAGATGCCCTTTCAAAGTCAAGAATTCAAATTTTTTAAAGTATTTAAAGATTTACAGTAAATTTCACAGCTTGGTTCAATACTCCACTTTTTGAGAAAAAAATTGCAGCTTTTGGTTAGTTGCAAAACTCTGCCTTTGATTCGGCTTTTCATGTTGTCAGCTTCTCATACCAACTTCAAATTTTCTTTTATAGGTGTTGTTAAATAACTTCAAAAAAATAATTTAGAGCCTATTTAGAATGATAATTAATTATTTTAATTTAATTTTATTTATTATTTCTAAAAATACAGCACGTTTAAAACATTTTGTTCGATCTATTTTTATTTTATTAAGTAGCCTATTTCGTTACTTTAGCGTAAATAATTCAGCAGAATGTTTGCAAATGCTTAAGTAATTTTGAAGCATTATGAACCATCCAATGGGTTGCACTTTCATTGGCTGGATTATCTTTTCATTTTTAAAGTCATATTACGGTAGCGCAAAATGCGGCAATAACAATGCCAAGGATAGAAGATTTTAACTCGTTTGTCTCGAGGGCTGAGACGCGGGTTAAAAATTCAATGTGAAATGTCGCGAGCGAGCCCAAGAGTTAAATTTAACCCATTCACGAAAAAGGCAGAGTTAAATTTAACTTCGCAGGTTTTTAACTCCACGTGTCATTCACGAAAAGAGTAGAGTTGCAAAGAGTTAATGATTTTTTTTTTTCGCGAATGAGCGCAGAGTTAAAAATTTTAACTCTGCTTAACACGGCGAGTTAATTTTAACTCGTTTAACCCATTCGCGAAAAAGATCGAGTTAAATTTAACTCGTTTAACCCATTCGCGAAAAGGCCCTAAGTGTCATTCACGAAATGAGTAGAGTTAAAAGAGTTAATTTTTAACTCTTTTCGCGAATGACCGAAGGGTTAAAAATTTTAACTCTGCTTAACTCGGCAAGTTAAATTTAATCCCTTTAACTCATTCGCGAAAAGGATCGAGTTAATTTTAACTCGTTTAAGCCCATTCATGAAAATCTAATTAAAAAATTTTTTGCATTGAGTGATTGTCGCGAGTAATAGCTATCAAAGTTGGAAAAGCGGCAAAGCATCAAAGGATTTTGAAAATCGAAAAATTGAATAACTATCGCAATCGCTTGACGAAATCAGCTGATATTCGATTCATAAATGTGTGAGACATGGGCTAATTTTCCACCGAACGGCTAGTTCTGTCTTCTACTGATCTTTCAAAACCTAAAATCGGCTTCTTTCTTTGATGAATTTTAACTTTTTCAAAAAAATTTTTTCAAACCAAAAGAAAGTTTATGCCATGACGGTTCAGAAAATATATACATTGCTGCAGCAAAATGTTCCCGGTAATTCAGTGTAAACAAAACAAATTTCGTCTACATTTTTTTGGCCAGACTTGTGTATTTATAAATTTTAATAATAATCTGTTTCTTTATTCCCACTTCGGATTAAAAAAATTTTGAAGATAATTAATCCCATCTTCTCTAAAATCGGTACTCTTTCCTGATAGATCCGTCTTAATCCATCTCCTGAATTATTTCAAAACGTTTTTAATCCGCAATCATGATTTTAAACTGATTAAAAGTTTGTGGATTAAAATTTTTTTTAAAATTAAAGCTCCTGCTAACCGTTGGCTAACCATATGGTTGATTAACCATTTGCTAATCACATTTGGTGCAAGGAAGGAAGTTACTGCTAACCATATGGTTATGGTTAGCAAATGATTAGTTAACCATTTGGTTTGCAAATGGTTAACTACATTTGCTGCAAACGGCCGTCAGTCCTTTAGTCATGAAAGCAAAAACATTTACTAAGGGCATTTTCACGAATGGGTTAAACGAGTTAAAATTAACTCGATCCTTTTCGCGAATGAGTTAAAAGAGTTAAATTTAACTTGCCGAGTTAAGCAGAGTTAAAATTTTTAACCCTTCGGTCATTCGCGAAAAGAGCAACACCTTAACTCACTCATTTCGTGAATGACACTTAGGCCTTTTCGCGAATGGGTTAAACGAGTTAAATTTAACTCGATCTTTTTCGTTTAATTAAGTTAAACGAGTTAAAATTAACTCGCCGTGTTAAGCAGAGTTAAAATTTTTAACTCTACGCTCATTCGCGAAAAGAGTTAAAAATTAACTCTTTTAACTCTACTCTTTTCGTGAATGACACGTGGAGTTAAAAACCTGCAGAGTTAAATTTAACTCTACCCTTTTCGTGAATGGGTTAAATTTAACTCTTTTAACTCGCTCACGACATTTCACATTGAATTTTAACCCGCGTCTCAGCACGCGGGTTAAACGAGTTAAAATCTTCTATCCTTTACATTGTTATTGCCGCATTTTGCGCGCGTAATATAACTTTAAAAATGAAAAGATAATCCAGCCAATGAAAGTGCAACCCATTGGATGGTTCATAATGCTTCAAAATTACTTAAGCATTTGCAAACATTCTGCTGAATTATTTACGCTAAAGTAACGAAATAGGCTACTTAATAAAATAAAAATAGATCGAACAAAATGTTTTAAACGTGCTGTATTTTTAGAAATAATAAATAAAATTAAATTAAAATAATTAATTATCATTCTAAATAGGCTCTAAATTATTTTTTGGAAGTTATTTAACACCACCTATAAAAGCAAATTTGAAGTTGGTATGAGAGCTGACAACATGAAAAGCCGAATCAACGGGACACTACAACTAACCGAAAGCTCAATTTTTTTCTCAAAAAGTGGAGTATTAATTTTGCCATGAAAATTACTGTAAATCTTTAAATACTTTAAAAAATTTGAATTCTTGACTTTGAAAGGGCATCTAGACACATGTTACGCGAACTTAGCTGCAACTGGTTATGTTCATCAGAATTACAGTACAGGATCAATTGTTATCCCAACTACGATTCTAAGGGCAACCATTTCCATTCAAATTTGAAATCTCTACTAAATACAAACATTTTTCTATTTAATTTTGCTGCACCTATCTGTTTTAGTATTAAATTTTAGTTGAAATTGACCAAATATTGTTCCAGCTTTTTAGGAAAACCAAGAGAATCCGATTTTTCTGAAAATAATGTACAAAGGTTTTTTGAGCTTTGTCGTGGTCTCAGCAAACGAAAACCTAGACCGAAACACTGTCTTTAGATTACTTTTCAGCGAACTCTGAAAATATACAACTTTTCATGAAAATCGTAAAAATATTTGGTTGACTCCCCTTCAATTGCAGTTTTACCCATGTCGTTAACCAGTAGCATAGGTACAAAAAATTTTCAGGGGGGGGGCGGTTTGGACCGAAGTCGAAGTCTCAGCACGCGGGTTAAACGAGTTAGAAATCTTCTATTCTTTGCATTATTATTGCCATATTTTGCGCACTAATAACGCTTTAAATATGAGAAGATAATCCAACCAATGAAAGCGCAACACATAATTTCATTGGATGGTACTAGTGCTCGGACCGGTTCCGATTTTTGAAACCGGTTCCGGTTCCGGTTCCAGAGCACTGGTTCCGGTTCCGGTTCCGGTTCCGGTTCCGGTTCCAGTTCTAGCTTCCGGTTCCGGTTCCAATTGAGATTTTTGTAAAAAGGCTTATAATTCAATTTTTTTAGTTTTTTATATAAATTGGACCAAAACCTTATGAGCCAACGTTGTTATATGCTCAACGTTATTAATTTACATGTAAAATAGTAATTAATTTTTATGCCAGTTTTAATAGTGTTAAAATGTGTTAAAAGTGTAATGAATATGTAAAAAATTTCAATCCTAAACTCGTTTCCTGTGTCCCATGGTAATAGTTTGTTCAACTGTCACTAAGTATAGGATTTACGCATTCACAGCATGTCACTGCCACTAATTAGCTGGTCCTCTCCTCTGATTTATTTTGCTTGACAATTGACCAAGAATTTGTTAATTGTTCGCAATCCTCTATCTTGTTTGCTCAAAAACTAGTCATGTTTCTTTTTTGCATTGATACAGCAAGACATATACACTGGAATCTTATTTCTTGACATTTGGCGGTACATTGTAGCTGTAAGAAGTGGAAAAATGTAAAAATTTGGAAACAGTAAAGAATTCATATGTTTGTTTGTCAACGACTGTCTACTAAGAGAAAATTGCGAAAATCTGTATGCACCCATTCTAATATTCAGTGAAAACTCTAGAAAACCAAAGTTAGGTTCCAGGTATATATCTATTAGAAAAAGAAATCTTAGGCTATATTTTGATATAAAGATGGTTTCTTAACTCCAAGTTAGGGTTTGTTTTTGATAGATATCGGATATTTGTGCATTTTTTGTGCATATTAAAAAATAGGGTGCGTTTTGGAAAAAATGTTTTTATTGGAAAAAAATTTTGGAAAAAATGTTGCATTTTAAAAAATTTTTCTGAACAATTTCTTGTCGTTTTAACAAATTAACAAACGGCAGTAAGAGAGCTAGCATTGTACGCGTCGAACCGTTGTAAAGGAAAAAATGTGAAGAAATACTTTAAGAGAAATTAGCTTAATCCAGTCGCTTATTTCTGACAATGAAGGGACATATATAAGTATATAAATACAACCCAAAGCCAAAATATTTCAATAATTAATTAGTGGCTTTTGTAAACAAGAAAGAATAGAACAGAAGTAAGGTCTTTGCGACGTTGCTCTGATCAAAAAATAGTAAGAAGATGCGGGGGTCTGGGGGGCGGCAGCCCCAGCTAAAACTAGAGCTTTTTTTAAAATTTGAAGCACTTTCGAAATTTTTTAGGACACTTTGTGGTTAGCGGAAGTATAATTTGACTGTGCATTTAAGTGTGCATTAATAAATTTAAGTGTGCAGCTTGGAAAAAGTGTGCATGTGCACAATAAAATGCACAAGAGACATACCTTGCTCCAAGTAACAATTATTATTAGTGCTTCAAAGTTGGTTACTCCAAAAAGGAATCATCAGCTCAAAAGTAATTGCATATCTTACCAACATGCAAGAAAAAGTTATAACTCTTACATGTTAAAAAATAATGCCGCATAATAGGTTTCGGAAAACTTTCAAAAGACTACATTCAAAAGCTAGAAAAATTTTCAGAATTTCCCGACTGAAAGTGTTATTTAAAAGCTAGAGAAATTTTGAAAATTTGCAGGCGAAAACTTAATTTTTGGATACATTTTTCAAAACATCTGAAACAAATTACACTGGAACCGGTCCGGTTCCAAATGCTACCGGTTCCGGTTCCGGTTCCGGTTCCGGTTCTAAAAATCCTTCCGGTTCCGGTTCTACCGGTTCCAGTGGAACCGTTCCGAGCACTAGATGGTACATATGTAATGCTTCAAAATTACTTAAGCATTTGCCAATGTTCTGCTGAATTATTTACACTAAAGCAACGTAATAGGCTACTTAATAAAATAAAAATAGAGGGAACAGCTAATGTTTTAAACATGCTGCATTACTATAAATAATAATTAAATTAATTAAATTAAAAATAATTATAATTATAATTAAGTCATAAACACTAAATTATTTTTTCACAGTTATTTGACAATATATGAATGCTAATTTGAAGTATTTTGAGAGAGAGCTGCTGGCAACGTGAAAAGCAGAATCTACGAAACACTACAAGCAGCCGAAAGCTCAATTTTTTTCTCCAAAAGTGGACTTATTAAAGGGCTAATTTTGCAATAAAAATTACTGTAGGAACTTTAAAAAATTTGACCCTTTAGATCTTTTGAAAGGACATCTATTTAAATGTTACGCGAACTTTGCTCCAACTGGTGATGCTCCACAGAATTACAGGATCAATTGTTATTCCAACTGTGATTTTAAGGGCAACCATTTCAAATCAAATTTGAATTGAAATGGTTTAAACTTTAATAAACAAATATTCTTTCTATTTAATTTTGCTGTGCCTGCCTTTTAAGTATTAAAGTTTAGTTGAAATTGACCAAAACAGTCCTTAAGAGGATCAAGAGAAGCCGATTTTGCTGAAAATATGTACAGAGGGTTTTATTGGCTCTGTCGTGGTCTCAGCAAACGAACATGGTATCTGTTTTTCGGCTCAACCATTCATAGCACTTTGTTGTTAAGCTGGCAATAGAAACAACCAAAACCTGGACCAAAATACTGTCTTCAGATTCGTTTTCAGCGAACGCTGAAAATTCCTGTAGATACAACGTTTCATGAAAGTCGTTAAAAATCTTTAGTTGGTTCCTCTTGAAATGTAGTTTTACCCATGTTGTTAACCACTTGAAAGCTTAAACTTTAAAATTTTGCTGCAGATTTGTCAATTTGTTGAAATGCATCCGTGCTAAATTTCAGCAAAATCGGTTAGAAACTGCAAGTTGGACAGAGGGATTCGCCCGGATCACCCTAACGCTAAATTGACGATGTGATAAATGTCAATTAATATATGAGTAAATGTCTTCATTTGCTGTCGTATTTTGTTTAAAATTTCCCAAACGTAGGGAAGCTTGGCTAAAATTCTCAAATGGTGAAAAGTAAGGCAAAATTAACTATTTTAACTCTTTTCACGTATGCAGCGAGTTAATTTTAACTCTCCCTGTTTTAACTCTTTTCGCGAATGCAGTTAATTTTAGTACCAGTTTTAACTCCATGATTTTTAACCCTGCAGAGTTAAAAGAGTTAAAAGCAGGCAGAGTTAAATTTATCTCTGTACATTCATGAAAATGGTTGAGTTAATTTTTACTCTACTCTACCCATTCGCGAAAAGGCCCTAAGGTAACACCCAATTCCGAAGCCATTGCCCTGATGATCCGACCTGACCCGATTCCATCACTGTCAGGCCGCCCGCCCTCATGCTTACCATCAACTAATCCACATGGGCCAAACTGTTTTGACTCTGAGAAACGAAACCATTACTAAAAGTTTGCAGGTATTATTATTGCTATTAACTATCCATCTAACTTTATAAGTTTTCCTAAGCTGTTCTAATATCCAACACGTTTAATAAAACGAGCAATAAACATATCTGCATACTTTGTACAATATTGTGCATAGCATACAGCACAAGCTCAAACATTAACAACAACATAACAACAAAAGGATGGACTATGTTGAACAAAGCAAACCTAGATTCAACAAAAATCTTCAGGCCTCAATTTAAAAAATTAATTCTCCAGACCTAATCATTTCAGGAATAACCAAAAATTTGGACTTAGCGTTGTCCAGACCGGCAGACCGCAAACGATCCACACTTCCGCAGTAGATCGACTGGCTGTTCGAACCAAGAAAAATTGGGAAGATGAACAGGCATATCAGGAATGTCAATCTCATCAAATAAGATTAGAACTAATTAAGGAGTCGCTGAGGAATGCTATTTTTGAAGGGAAGATGACGCGCTACTTAGACCTCAGAAAATCAGCAGTTAATCTCTGGTTAACTTGCTATGCAAAAACATCTCTCAAGCCAGCTATCTAGCGTTGTTCCTGGGTGGTCGTGCGGCGGGCTTCGGAGTTCGGAACCCGGACCCGATAAATTTTTTTGCAGCGCCCGGCCAGGCTTTGGCTAAAAGCCCGGCCGTTACCGGGTCCAGGGCTCACCGGGCCAATCGGGTTCCATGAACCATGACTTTTATCTCCGGCGCATCAGCGTAATCGGGCTTTAGGCCGGGAATTTTCTAAAATTCCGAACTATGGAGTCCGGTCTTAGGAGCTGGCTAGGTCCGGGCTTTGAATGGGCTCCGGGCCTAGTAGAGGAACAGGGCTCCGGGACGGACCACGGTCGGCGCAGTTAGACCCGGCTGATGATTTAGGCTAGGACCGTCCAGGTTAATGTCTTATCGGAACAAACACTAACTGTAGCCTAAATGAGGACAAGAGACGGAGAAAAGTAAAATATTCAAAACAAAACCTGCAAAGAAGAAACAATTGCGCTAAATTTTAAATGCCCACCCTTCCACGAGCTTGGTTTTGGTACTGAAAAATCCGCCTACTGCACAAATATATTATATACACAAATGGCACAGTTGAAGACAACCTTATAAAATGGGTTTCAACTAACTTTTACCTGCCACACATTAATTCCAAAAACTTGAAATATTATAGGTTTACACCAGGGAGGAGGAGGTCTGGGGGGGGGTGCTCACTCTTCAACAAAGTCGCAAGAACCGCTGTGGGCAGGTATATACACTAAGGATCAAAAAATAGACACAGAGGGTCAAGAAAAAATAGATAAAGAGTAGGGAAAATATCTGAAAAATAGATTTTCAAAAATTTTAACTATTTCCCCGTTCCCCGTACTGCCAAATCTGTCTTATCTTTCCTATTGCAAAACAGTACAGTGCACTGGCGGATCCAAACTTTCGTGACGGGGGGGCGGTAAAGTTTTTCCAGCGGGGGGCCGCCCCCCAGAAGTTGTAGAATTTTTTGTTTTTGCAATAAAATCGGTATTCGGATCTTTAACTCGTTTTATACTGAAGAACTGAACAATTTTTTAAAATTCTTGACATTTTTAGGCAAAAATGGTAATTTTCTCCGATTTCAAGCTTTTTCTTCACAAATGCAATAAATATGCGGTTAAAAAGTAGAAAATTCGCGCCGACGGCGCGAAATTTTTTGGTTTTTTGCCCTTTTTCCTCTTTCTCTCCTTAATTTTTCCTACCTTCGAATCGCGACGGGGGGGCCTCCCCCCCCGCCCCCCCCCCTGGATCCGCCCCTGGTACAGTACGGAAATTTTTCCTTCAGACCTACAAATTATTTGACGTGAGTTTTAGAAAAAAAGAGACGTTTCAATTAGCGTAACATTAGAATTATAAGTCTGGCAAAAAATTAGATTGGAGAGGTACAGGGTCTCTCGAAAATATTTTCCTGGCGCCAAACCCCCGCCCCCAGAACCCGAACCTACGTTGGCTATGCGCCAAATTCTCATGCAAACAAGTGGCAAAGGAGCAGAAAATTAGACATTCACCATGTCATAAAAGGACGAACTAAAATCACCAATTATATCGATGACCGACTTATTGTACGTACGTACTTACACTAAACACTGCAAAATCTCACAGAAGTGTTAACGACAATCATGCAAATCAGACAGTGTGCAGGCAGGGTTAAACCACAGACCGTAAAACTGATAAAGAATTACAGGCAACAAAAAGGCGTGACTACGACTAGTAACCCGCGATCCACCTAATAATTAAAAAAATTTGTTAACAAAAAATGTAATGCTAAACAACCATAAAAATGTTCTTCTTGAGACATTTTCACACCGCCAAAGGAGAGAGATACTGCGGAACTCGGTCATTTTTAAACTGTTCAAAATTAATGTTATGTTAACTCGGTTAACCAAATAGGCTAGTTTAGAAGCAGTTTAACTCTTTAACATAGGGTACGGGAAGGATTCAGTTAGTTTCACCTAATTCACTCGTCTAACCCGATGTGTGAAAATGCTCTATCAAGATTCTTTGATAGCTTAGTCCGGCACCAAAATAAATCTTAAAATTATACACTAAAGTTCCAGGCAGGCACACAGGTAAACTAACATGTCTAGATGCAAATTATAAACTCCGAACTGCAGATATCCGCATCAGCAGAATAGCCTAGAACAGAAAACACCAAAAGAAATTCTAAAAAATGTAATCTGAAAAAAACTAAACACGATCATAAAAAATCAGAAGCTAGGTTGGAGATTGGAGGTGCAAACATGCAACTACAACTAAATAAAAAACCAAAATGTTCATTCATGCGGTTGCTTGCAAATAAAGAGCACTTTCATCGTCGTGGTGCCACCCCAGGACTAAACTTCAACCCCCCCCCCCATTTTAGAGGGGGCTTCAGGCAAAGTGTGCTTCGGACGACAGACCTTCATAAAGGCTAGCCTCAGAATAATTCAACAAAGACTGCCAAAACAAGGGAGTTAGACAAAGTTATACCTGTTAAATTTAACTAGATCGGTTTTAAGAAAAAGCTAAAAAGGTGGAAAGTCAAGAATGACTAAACAGGATTTATCTGAAAAAGACTCCTTCGAAATGCTTAGTTTAGTACTACATCTATAGTCGGAGATTTGCATCAGCTAACTCTAATCTCCGACTGCTATCATAAAAGTTCGTAAAAACCAACACCATAACCGTAACTCGATTTGACTCGTAAGACCAGTCAGCATATTATTTAGGACTTAAACTGACGTACGCAAACCAATCATATATATGATGTGTACATAGTAGTGCATACATACAAACACATTATACATTAAAAAATGAAGAAAAATCAGCAAATATATAATGGTATTTTCTGCTGTTGATCAAATTTCTTCAACAACTTGAAAGGCTTCGTCAAATGTTTCCTCGTCTACAACACCATCAATGACATATTATTTTTCAAATTTTCAAATCCAATTTCTATTTCCATTTCTATTTCAAAAATTACCTAAATACTTAAGAACAACGACTGCTTTTCCACTTCTACCTTAAAAAAGCATTCTGGCTAAAAATTGGCTAACTTAAACTGTCTTTGGCTTGCCCCCTCCCCCACTTTAAAACCTGTTTAGAAAATGTTTGGAAACTACAAAAATTAGTATTTCGGAGATAGAGCTGCCATAGAGAACTAACCAACAATATCAACGAAAGACCTAAGCTGGGGGTAGGACCAGAGGAAAGATTAAATTTCCATCATAAATCATCGACAGATAGAAAAGATAAAATTAAAGAGTTAATTTATAATTTTTAAGTTTAATACTCTTCTATATTTCTAATTGACCAGAAGGCCTGGCAAAAAATCGAAAACGGAATCTGTAGAAGTAATCACCGCTTCGTTTATTCCAGAAAAACCGAATCTTCGACGAGGAAAATACATATAAGATATTTTCTATTTCTTTCTATCTTTATTTACAAATCTCCTGGGTAGATCACCACACTTACGCACCTTCAACATCGGCCGGATTGAGATTAGATGTTTCCTTTTCCTCGGTGTCCAGAGAAATTTCAGTCACAATTTCCTTCAGAACTTCTACTTCAACTTCTTCTCTCCTCGTTCTCCTCTCATCATCGCCTTCATTTTCCAATTCTACGACATGCTCTGAAAAAAAGAGAAAATAAAATCTCCCAAAAAACGGGGCAAACCCTAGAAATATGAACAATTACGTAACAATTAGGACATGATAAATCGAGAGGGGAACTGATTAAATAAGTTGAAAACACTGAAACTGAAACAGAAGTATAGTATACCTTCTCAAGTCTATACATAGAGAAACCTATTGGTCAGCAGGCATCTTCTTGGAATTTGAGGAATTCTTGGAAAGCCCAAGCAGTCCCAACCGGGGGAAAGACTGGGCAAACTTCAGTCAAGAAATTGGAACAAAAAGACGAACAGCAAAATCGAATTTTAAAGACTATCATTGATATCGAAACTAATGGTTTAATTTGATTCAATTCCATTTACCCCCCCCCCCCAAGCTTTCTAAAGATCCTTGTCCCTGGACATGATTCTCATGACTCTCAAATCCTACTAACCAATCAAAAACGAATCAATCAACTGCAAAAACTGAACTCACGCTGAGAGCCTTTTGAGGTCGACAGTAGGACTACATCTTCGCCAGTTTCTGCGGCTAAGGGAGTAGCGCTAATTTCCTGTATCACAGAATTCTGATTCAACTTTTCTGTTGGGTTGCCTAGAAAAAAAACAGAATTAGAATACAAAATAGAAAAACCCCAAACGAAAGGACCTAATGCGCAACTGTACGTATATAAATAATTGCTATTTCTGAGTAAACGTTTCGTTTCGATAGCAGTTATATAAGTCCAATCTGATTTAACGAAATTCGCTATTTGAGGGTGAGCGAATATTTTGCGAAAATTTCTTATTCTAAAAGTATTCTTGGATTTCCACACCGCCTCGCATTTTTACTTAAAAAACCAAAATCCGACCATTTAGACGGTGCACAAAAAATAAATTCTACATATCGAAAAAACTCAAAAAAACTTCACTAAAAACAAAGATACCAATATATTTAAATTTTTCTACCTTCACCCCCTTCCTGACTAGAGTTACACATCCAAGGTGGCAGGGCAGGGCCGGCCATCATTTCTTCCTCTTCTACCGATTTCCCAATTTCATTCGACTGCAAATTCGAATCCCCACCGCCCGCTCCGAACGAAATTTCCAATCCACAACTGCCCGACTTTAGCTTAACTTCCAGCGCTCGCTTTTTCAGGGCCGAATTGAGTCGCCAGCTTTTCAACAGCTGATGGGGTACCATTGGCGCTGGGGCGGCCAACTTTCGGGCCAATTTCTGTCCGGTTTCGGCAGCAGTTTCCGGGTTTTTCCGGAGCTCAAAATCCGGGTTTCCAGTCGATTTTCCGGTGGGAGATCTCGAATTTCCGGCTACAGACGCTGGATCGCCAGTAAGGGGTTTAGTAGGTGGAGCATCAAAGCTGAATCGTGCTACAGGAGGGACGGCAGGTTTAACAAATTCCAGTTTTTCTTTATCCAGAGTTGGGGATTTTACGGATTTTTCCGGATGAGAATTTAGGGATTTCGGCTGATCCGTGGGTTTTGTAGTTCTGGTAACAGGCTGTAGCATTCTTCGACTAACCGGTGGCAAAGCTGACCGTGGTACTCTGCAAAAAAATCCACTGTAGATTATCAATTTCCAACATATTTAGGGCAAAGTGCTCTTCTCTATTCTAAGCTACTACCAAGAGTACATAATAAGCAAGAGTGCATGCAACAAGCGTCAAGCTCTTAGTTATTAGGCTTGCAACATCATCTGCACGATATTACGGCTGACCCCCCCCCCCCCACAAATTAGACCCATCACTTCAAAGAAATCTGCAAACTATGTTTGCGTGCCGAAGCTCGCAACAGACGCACAACTGACTAGTTGTGTTTTTGAGCTTTAGAACACAAACATAGCGCGCAAATTTCTTTGAAATGGTGGGTCAAATTTGTGGGGGGGGGGTCTGCCGTAATATCGTGCAGATGATGTTGCAAGCCTAATAACTAAGAGCTTGACGCTGGTCGCACTCCTAGGTATTATGTACTCTTGCTACTACGTATGTAAAATATTTAAATTCAAAGGGTATGAGGTAGAGATGAGCATTTCGGCTCGGAAAGGCCGGGCCCGGGCAGTGCTGACATCGACTGGTTAGCGGGCCGGCCGGCCCAAAATTTATTAATCGCGGGCCGGAGAGGTCAAAACGGGTCGTATCGACTCAAAGAAAATGTGGAGAAAGCACTAAAATTAGCTAAAATTTACTCATTCTGGTTATTTCATAGTAAATTTTAACATGTTGCGCTTTTGGCGGACCGGGCCGAAAGATTGTGCCAGCGAACGCGGGGCCGGGCAAAAAATCCGGCCCGTGCTCATCTCCAGTATGAGACATGGCAATCATCTTTACGTTGCTATATCAGAGAAAAACTGTGCTCTGAAAAAAGCCATTCCTCCCTCACCCATTCAGCTTCAAGGAATAAAAGAAACAAAAGGAGTCTGTTAAAACCAGTTCACTGTTCAAAAGAATATGGTATTCCCTCCCCCCCCACCCCAACAAAAGTCGTATAGATTACAGGAGAAACAGAAGAGCCTTACCTAACAGAAAATATTTTATGAAAAAAGGCTGAAAACAACACAATCACACACGAAGAGTCGACAGTGGTCGCAGACAGAATCATAGTAAACAAATCAAACACAGTTTGCAAAAAAGTTTCCCCAAACGAACAAAATATTTTCAGTGTTCATTTTAGAGGATAACGAGACTAGCATTTCTGAGCATTGCTCATTTAGAGACAAGTAGTAATTGTTTTCTTAGTAATCTAACCTCAAAATGCAGATGTTTATTCCACGTTCACAAATCTACACAAAATGGGGAATTATAAGGCACTAGGTATTAGGTAGTTGTTCCGGGAATTAAGCCGGAATTTATTAGTTATTGTAATATTTTGTAGGCCAACAACACAGAGGGTGACATTTATGTGAAGCAATATTAAGGCATTTTCGTATTATAACGAATTTGTTGAAAAATCAGGTTAACTCTTTTAAATAATGTGCGCAAAAAGGATTGACTTAATTTTAACTCCTTAAACTCGCCGCACTGTAAGGCCTGCCAGTAGTTATGCAGTGTTTGAATGTAGGTTAACACAATAGGTGCAACTAGAAGTATAACAAGTTGTAACTCAAAACTTCGTGCAAGTTTATAATTTCTCTAGTTTCGTAGTTTATAACAATGACTCTAGTAACACACTGTAAAACATATATACTTAGCTTATACACAACAACATGCAGTTGTTTTAGAGCTGCAAAAAAACCGCATATATACTGCATGCGGTATGACGCAATATATATATAGTCCAGAAGCACCCCTATAGCTTTCAGGCGTCTACAAAATAAAGTCAATTTATTTTAAATTCCAAAAACACAACAGCAAAACTTACGTACACAATTACAATCCATACTTTGGCTTTTTACAAACGGTTTAGTTCACTCCAACAATAGACAAGAGATTCGATTATAAATTCACAATTAACAACGAAGGTCTTTACAGGAAGAGTGCGCTGAAATTATTTTGGCGGAAGGGGGGGGGGAAGGGGTATCTTCAGAAAATTTTCAGATCAACATAAACACCACTTTCAATTGCCCAAATCAATGCTAGCTACTAATAAAATTTTGTCTAAACATTCCGCCCGTGCTTATTCTACTGTGAGCATAATCATCCATCCCCAGCTAAACATTGGAAGCAAATTTTATCCTGAAAAAAGTCGCTGAGAAAACCAAATATTGAAAACTTTTCCAGCTTTAAATTTCCAGTTAAGGTTAGCTTTAATCCTGCTGGACCGACCCTTCCATTGATGCAAAGACAGTGCTAAAAGCGAAAGTTCTTCCTGTAAAGACAAGCTTTAGTGACTTATAAAGCAAGAATTAGCTACCTCGCAGAAGTAACAGGCGGTATCTGATAGCGTCGACCACCAACAAATGGCTGTCTGGGAGGAGGGGGAGGGGGACTTCGCCGCCTGTCTCGATCACGACTGGGAGAATCACGTGACCGTGGTGGTGATCGATTCCGTCGCTCACGTGATCGGGATCTGGATCGATCACGCAATCGATCACGTGATCTGGGCCGATCACTCAGTCGATCACGTGATCTGGACCGATCACGCAATCGATCACGTGATCTTGATCGATCTCTTGATCTGGATCGGACGAGATCATCACGTGATCGCCGTCGCCGATCACGTGACCTGGATCGAGATTTAGATCGAGAGGAGTGTCTCTCAGTCGACCTTTCCGGTGGTGGTGCCGGTTTCTCCGGTTTTCCGGATTTGACGGTTGTTTCCGATTTTTCGGTCGAAATCTTGTCGCCACCAAACAGTCCACGGCCGTGCAGCAGGGCCAGATCTTCCGGGCTGGCCTGGCCGTCCAGGTGGCGATTGAAGGCCTGGGCAATTCGGGTCAGGGCCGGGCGACTGGGCACATCCCGGATTCCGTCCGGGATTGGTTGGTTCCGACTGATCACTCCCGAATCTAGAAGGAGTTTCACATCCGCCACCGTGGCTCGGCCCTTCAGATGACGACTCAGCGCTGCCAGCAGGTGAACCTTTTTCTGGTGATGATCCTCTGGGTTGGCGGAAATTTCGGCTAATTTCCGGGACGTGGAATTGGAATTGTTGGGGGTTTTCGAGCTGTCGGGCGGCACTCGTCTGTCCGGGTTATCCTTTTCGGTGTCCGAGATTTCCGAAAACTGCCGTTGACTAGAGCTCTGCGATTTCTGGGCGGAGGAATTTGCAGGTCCAGGATCTTTCTTAGTGTCAAGGTACGGTTTCTGGAATGCTTTCTTGGGTAGCTTGTTGGCCTAGAAAAAAATTAAGGCCAAATTTAAAGCAACCGTAATTTCTCCTATACTATGAACAAATCTAAATCAATTCCACACAAATCGCTAACCATCTTATATGTAATACAATGTATGTATTAAATGTTGGTATACGTACGTATCATAGGGGTCGCGGTAGCGACCCCTATAATATGAGTGCTTAAGGTCAAATGACAGTGTAAAACAAGGCTGCGCAGAAGCTGCGCAGATTCCTGCGCAGATTATGCGCAGATTATGTGCGCAAAAAATTGTACGTGTCGAGTTTAGTATGTGTGCGAAGTTTCATCCCCATACCACTTTCCGTTAAAACGTTATGCCAAAAATCGCTTACGAGAGTGATGTTTTTTTCCGGTTTCTCTGATTTGATGTCTCATAAGGGGGTTTTGTAGGCGTAATAACTAGAGATAGAAAAATTTTTGCCTATGAAAACCATATATATTCTTGGAGTACGCAACAAAAATAAGCCGATAGGCTAGTTTTTATGCTTCCCGGGGGTAGAAAAAATTTTTGGCTGGGGTCCAAAGTCGGTCAAAACGCTAAAATAACCAAAAGTATGCTTAACATTAGCTGTAATAAGTCAGATTGCGCTATATATGGGGCTAAACTAATTATTTGGCGTAATACTAGACATGTTGGGGTTGTAAAATCTTGAATCCGTTTTCCGATAAGTTGCACCATTTTTGGGTACTGGCCCGCCAAAGTTGACGAATTTTGGGTCCGACTTTGAACTTAGTTTTTTCGCTTATTTTTCAAGATAGACTTCTCAAATCTTGCATATAAAGGTTTTCGAGGGCGGAGAATCCATTCCCGCCATCAGTTTTGCTGCCCGATTCACCCAAGTTGCTGGGCTGGTTCCACTTGACCGTCTGAGGGGTCAGGTCGGAAACCGATTCCTGGAGGTCCATAGTAGGCTTTACTTGGCCTCTCAAAACTTTGTCTATAGGGGTTTCTGGTGCGCCCAGCTCATTCCCGGTGTCCGTTTTGCCGTCCGACCTACCCATCTTGCTGGGCTGGTTCCATTTTGCCGTCTGGAGGGTCCGGTCAGTACCGACTTCCGGGAACATCATATAGGACTGTACTTAGCCTTTCAAAACTTTGTCCATAGGGGTTTTCTGGTGCGCCCAGCTCATTCCCGGTGTCCGTTTTGCCGTCCGACCCACCCATCTTGCTGGGCTGGTTCCACTTTGCCATCTGGAGGGTCAGGTCGGTGGGAGGTCATGGGGTCAAAAATAAAATTTTTCAAAAGTGGTCAAATTTGGTACCAAATGAAAGCCCCGATTGAGCTGAGCAACTTTTCTCATAAAAGTGCATGCTCAAAGTGGCTGTAGAGTGCTGTGTGGGGTAGGGGTTGGGACTTAGGCGATTTTGGGTCAAAAATAAAATTTTTCAAAAGTGGTCAAATTTTGTACCAAATGAAAGCCCCGATTGAGCTGAGCAACTTTTCTCATAAAAGTGCATGCTCAAAGTGGCTGTAGAGTGCTGTGCTGGGGTAGGGGTGGGAGCTTAAGCGATTTTGGGTCAAAAATGAAATTTTTCAAAAGTGGTTAAATATGGTATCAAATGACAGCCCCAAGTGAGCTGAGCAACATTTCTCATAGAACCGCCTACCTAAAGTGTGAGACTTAGCCGATTTTAGGTGAAAATAGAAATTTTCAGTCTCTCAAATTCAAAGTGAATATTGAAGGCAAAAGCTACATATATTGCGGAGCATGTAAAAGAATTGAAGACAAGAAAACAAAAATGCTCCTTCGTCGCATGTAAAATACATATGAGTCCCTAGAAGGCAGGTTGTACAATAGCAGAAGACAAGATCCACCCTGTAAAATACATATGAGTGGAGTGGGGTTGTAAAACAATGAAGACAAGCTGCATCGGCGAACCATATGAGCCTGCCCTATAACGAGGCTCATATTGGCGTACATAACATGAATCTATACCAGAGTTACTTTTTACCTTTGTATTTATCTAAACTGTACACATATTATATAATATCAACATGTATATACAACATATGTACGTACCTACTTGCTACAAGGGTAGGAAAGGGTCACACCAGTGCCTATGACATGAATGTGTCATATGTTGTTTATAATTCTGCTTGGTACGTTTGCTTTAATAATGTTTATAAAAATAAGGCAACATATAAAAGGATTTAGGCAATAGGTCTGTTTCGAGTAGCCGTTTTTGTTTTACGTAGCTATTTTCAAGTTGCTTAAGTTGCATGGTGCTTAAATACAGGTGACCATAATCGTATCGTATATACTATATATCAAATTGTCATTTGTCGTCAAATCATTATCATTACAACGCCAATATGAGCCTCGTTATAGGGCAGGCTCATATGGCGTTCGCTGATGCAACTTGTCTTCATT
>JASAND010013322.1:0-11964 GCA_030248195.1 Trissonchulus latispiculum
CCCTAATTGAAACAAAGTTTTGCTCGAATATTTGATAATTAAAATCATGACTCCTTAGCTTTACTGAATTTAGTTTCTGTACTGCAAAAACGATTTCATCAGATACATAACGTTACATATTAATTCAATCAACGTTTTTCTTCCCAGATGCATTGTAACCAAGCCAGATAGATTCTGTTTGGTATGCTAGTCTGGTATACGCTTAGCGGCTTATCAGAATTCTTGAAAATTATTTTTCTACAGCTAATGAACATTTATCGTACTGCTGCTGTGTGAAATATCTGCTTTGAAAATTCAGCTATCCTTCTTGTGTGTATGAATTCCCGGCGTCGCAGGTTAGCCTTTGAAAATTGTCATTTTGTTCAATATGCAAATTAGGCTATGAGTTTAAAGGATGGTATTATTCTGAAAAGTTTGTCATTTTTAAATTTCGTCTTTCTACTTCAACTGTGATATTCCATATCAAATAAATTTTGTCAGAATAAATATAACTTAAATTCTTATAGAAATCCCAAATTCACACACTCATCACGAAACCTCCAGTCTTTTCTTCCGTTTCCCCCTTCGAGTTTCTAAATTAATTGTGCGCTAGATTGAAGTTTGGCATACTGCTGAAATGCCGGAAATTGAACAAACTTTTGTTGGAAAAACATGAAGTTTTGAATTAAAAACTTCTTCGAGAATGGCCAAACAAGAGCCAAACATATTTAAGACATCGACTGAACGTATCATTTAGCATGATAATTTAATCGTATAAGCTGTTGTAGGCGAGGCGGGAGCAATGTTTGCTGACGAAGTGATTAATCGATTGCTAAAATTCACCTGCACGGAAAATATCACCCTGGTAAACCATGGCCCTATTTCTTTAAAGATTAAACGGATTAGATTAAAATTAATCCGCATTAAAGAAACAGCACCTCGGATTAAACGGATTAAGTTTAATCCTATTTCTTTAATGCACCTAGGATTAAAAGTTTAATCTAATCCTGTTTCTTTATTCACACTTCGGATTAAAAACTCAACGAGTTAATTTTAATCCGACCTGCTTAATCGCTGTTTCTTTAAAGATTAATTTTAATCCGTTTAATCCTCCGCCTGCATTTTCAACTAACTTTTAATCTTCGTGCAGCTACGCGGATTAAACGGATTAAAAGTTGGCGGATTATAATTTTTAGTCGCTGTTTCTTTAATGGCGGATTAAATTGATTAAAATCAACTTGCTTAATCCACGGATTAAAAATGGTCGGATTAAACGAGTTAATTTTAATCCGTTTAATCCGTTTAATCCTGCATTAAAGAAATAGAAATTAAAATTTTAATCCGGCTGATTTTTAATCCATTTAATCCGACCGTTTTAATCTTTAAAGAAATAGGCCCAATGAGTTACAAACGGCTGCCCATAAACTTAGGTAGCAGAAAGCTTTCGCGTTGGAACTTGGGGATCCTTTGCAGTAATCGGACTATTTGGAAGCATCTTAATCGAATGATTGCAGTTGGTGGTGCTTTGGCCAGCATGGCTCACTTTGCTCGATTTATGGCAGTGGTTTGCGAATTGGGAAAATCTGCTGTGTTTTATAGAGCGCTAAATGTTCTTACCACTTTCTGTACTACATTAACCCGTTGCCGTTAGTATCGAGCGGTTTACCGCCATTTGCCGGCCACTCCTGTATCATAGAGTGAACAACAAAACGTTTGCAACAATTTCAGTGCTGTTGGGGGCAGCATTGTCCCTATTTTCGTTGCATCCATTTTTTGAAACAATCTCCTGGTTCTTGATTTACAGGATATATTTTCGATATCTGATATCAATTATTGATGTGATTGAGTCGTTGATTTTGGCCGTACTCGTGGTGTTAATTGTGAATGGTTTGATACATTTTAAGCAGACGACAACTGCCAAGGGAAATGAAAACGATACAATTGCCAAAGAACTTACGCATCTACAGTTGTGTCGGGCAATACCGGTATTACTTCGCTCGTTGGGAAAATTTATTCTCGTATGTGTTGACGACCTTTACCTTAATCCGTCTAAAAATTATTTTTGTCCCGCCGGAGCTTACCAGTATGCAGCAGCTCTTTTCACCAGATCATGTATCTGGTGTCTGCAGGAAGTTATCATCTGTTTTGAGATCAGTTCTAATTTTTTCTTGTACACTGCTTTCAACACGCGATTTAGGAAAGCCTTTCCATTGAAATGGAAAAAGCTAATCGAAAGGCAAACCAAAGTGTCTGCAGTTGGGATAGCATAAACCCACCCAATCTCATTTGAGATGGTGATCCCTTTTGGGACACATTTGCAGAAAACTCGAATCAGACTGAAGTTAGATGAAACATTCCAAAACAAATTCCATTAGCCTTCGAATACCATCTGAGTGTTCTCTCTCTTCAAAGTATCAAGATTTTTGCTTTGAGCAACAATTTGTGACAGCTGAGTAGAGGCTACCGAGTCATTCCTGCTGTCAATGGATTCGCTCCCATTATTCAAAACCTTTTTGATGCTTTCATCATTGGAGTGACAAAGTTCATTTTTGTTTTCTGTCACCAACTCGTCTTTTTTGCTCAACTGGAATTACAAATTATTGCTTCAGGAAAAGTTTGTTATTTCTTCATGTCTTTTGTTTAATGTATGGTACAACTAAGCTCTTATTTAAGTTAAAAGAAAGAATCTTTTGAAATAAAGTTTATTTCTTTCTTTCAAAAGAATATTTCTTTCACTCTTCTTTCAAAATAAACACATTAACGTAAAAGTCAAAGTTTGATTGACAGCTAACACATTTAAGCTGAAGCTTTATGTGCAACAAGCGCACACAGGGAGGGAAGGCAAGGCAGGATCAAATTACACTTGACCTCTGCCTCAACTTTCTTTCTTCCTTCTTTCTTTTGAAAGAATCTTTCTTTCTTCCACAAGAATCTTTCTTTAAAAATTTATTTTCTTTAAACTTAAATAAGAGCGTAGCTGTATCTTAAGACTCTGATATCAATGAGACGGGTGTCTTGTCTTTTGTCATTTGATCTTTTCAAACTATCAAAGTGGCAATGGGAAGATGAACTGCAACCGGACTGGTTAATCTGTTAATACCTAAGATAATTGCTGTTATTGCTCCAAGTTTGTCTTGAATGGAAAATAAGATTAAAACTGATTCCCCCCAAATATAGTCATTTTCATTAATTTCATTCCTTCATTTTCAAAGGGAAATTGGCACCGGTTATTCTTTTACTCTCTCTCTCCACTTAGAGTTCGAATCCGACCTTTAATGGTTCTGAATTTCCTTAAGTTAGTGGTTATGTTAAATATCAGCAACCCAGAAAGGTTGAAATCAGCGTAATAATCTAGTCTCCTTGTCCGGGGATGTGGCGCAGTGGTAGAGCGTTCTACTTCTTAAACCAATGCTCGGCGGTTCGATCCCCGCCCTGGACACTTTTCTTCACATCTTTCAGATCCTGATTTCAACCTTTCACATTTGGCGACCGTGCCGTGTCCTTACCGCTCTGAGGAGATGAAGTCGTTTGTGATGCCTGGAAATGGTGGAATTGCAGGTCCTTGAGATAATTGGTTTGGTATATGGTGGTCCTCGTGGTGCTAAGGGTTAATATGATGGTTATTGGTTCTTATGTGATTTGATAAGGCTCCCGGCTTTGAAGAGAAAATAAGTATAATATGACCTCGGGTTAGGAGGCAGCCGGGGAGCCGCCCTTAGACCACATGGTACTTGGATTTGAGGACCGACCTGCAATTCCTGGAAATTCGAGGCCGAATTTCAATTAGCAAGGGGAGTATGTTAAATATCAGCAACTTTGAAAGGTTGAAATCAGTGCCATAAACCATTCTCAACGTCCGGGGATGTGGCGCAGTGGTAGAGCGTTCTACTTCTTAAACCAAAGCTCGGCGGTTCGATCCCCGCCCTGGACACTTTTCTTCACATCTTTCAGATCCTGATTTCAACCTTTCACATTTGGCGACCGTGCCGTGTCCTTACCGCTCTGAGGAGATGAAGTCGTTTGTGATGCCTGGGAATGGTGGAATTGCAGGTCAAGATAGATGGTTTGATATATTGTGGTCCTCATGGTGCTAAGGGTTATAGTTTATATGGTTGATATGGTTCTTGTGTTTGATGTAAAGGCTCCCGGCTTTAAAGAAGAAAGAAGTGTAATATGGCCTCAGGTTAGGAGGCAGCCGGGGAGCCGCCCTTAGACCACATGGTACTTGGATTTGAGGACCGACCTGCAATTCCTGGAAATTCGAGGCCGAATTTCAAATTAGCAAGGGGAGTATGTTAAATATCAGCAACCCAGAAAGGTTGAAATCAGCGTAATAATCTAGTCTCCTTGTCCGGGGATGTGGCGCAGTGGTAGAGCGTTCTACTTCTTAAACCAATGCTCGGCGGTTCGATCCCCGCCCTGGACACTTTTCTTCACATCTTTCAGATCCTGATTTCAACCTTTCACATTTCACATCCCCGGACGTTGAGAATGGTTTATGGCACTGATTTAAACCTTTCAAAGTTGCTGATATTTAACAGTTATGTACTGCTTTTTGGAGCGCTACTTTTGCAATATTTGGAACTGGAAAGAGATCTGTACATTGTTTTGAAGCTTATAATGAGCTCATGTAGATAACCTTATGAAAAAGCTTATTTTTCTGACATGTTGGCAATATATAGGGCGTCACATACATGTTCACCCCCCATACCTTGACCTCACCCCCCCCCCGAGGGGTCCGGTCCCTCACCTCCCCCAGAATCCGGATTTTTAGGATTTTTGGGCAAATTTTTTACCACCCCCCCCCCCTCTCAGAACTTCCCCTCCTGCACAAGTCTGGTCGTCGACCTTTGAGCATCGATCTCAGAAAACTGCAGAATCCGTCAAAAATTTTTGTGCCAAGTTATAAAGGATAATGTGGGTCACAGGACATTTTCTTGGATTTGGCTCAACAACACTTAATGTTCTTAATGTTCTTAGTGTTCCAGAAAATCCGCCAAATGTACGCTGATACGAAATTTCGAAACATCGCCTTAAGTTTTCTCGAGTCTGCAAAAGTTATCACCCAAACGAAGAAAAATGCCCCTGCCCAACAAAAATGTCTAATCAATGGTGGTTTGGTTGCCGTTCTATACAATTAAGTAAACGTTGTGCTTCTGGAAAATAAAGTCTTCGTGTTGCAACTATGCAAGTTCTTAATAATTAAGGTTTATAATGCTATCTAATACTCTATATTCACTTTAAGTGCAACCTAACCTACTCAAACACAGACTTCAATAAACCCAGCTTTAAATTCAATCTGCAGACAACTTGGTAGCAAACATCATAACATGAAAGTTTGGAATTCGTTTGGAGTTTGGAACCATTTTTTTTAAATCAGGACAATCCAAAGACAGTTATATTTTATCTGAAGCCTGAATAATCGATGGGGAAGAGCATCAGTGCAACTCTGTTGTCTGAATTGGTGGAATTTTACCTTCTTTGCTTTAAGTTGGTGATTCCTTTTGGGCATGTTTTGGTTGACAGCTCAAATAAGGATAAAATTTGATGAAACTAATACCCAAATAACTTATTTTAGCACTCTAACATTCTCCGCGTAATCCCGTTTCAAAACTTCGACATTTGCGTTCAGGGCAGTTTTGGCCAATTTTTGGCAGTTGGACAGCAGTTGCACAGATATAGCTTCATTGATTCGATAGACCTCGTTGTGCTTTACATTTTTGCTTTGTGAAGCAACTTTCTAGCTTTTCTCAATCGTCAGATATAGCCAATTTTCATATTTTTGCCTCCGAAAGCTGTCATTTTTGCAGAAATCAAATAATGCATTACTACTTAGCCTACGCAAGCCGTAAAATTAAACTAAAGATGTCGATTTGAATGTCTCACTGAGGCCAATAATTGGAGGAATGGTCATAGTCCAACTGCCATTCTGTAGGCTGCTATCATACAAAATGTAGTTTTTGCTAAAACATGACAAAATTTTTTCAAGCGATTGTGAAGAATTTACTATGCCATCTAGACGGCTGCCACTTAGCATACTTTTTCTGCACAAAAATATCCCGGGACCATTTTTAGTTGCCCCGAATGCTGTTTTCTAACCAAAGTAGAAAGTTCCCCAACCGCAGTTGGGGAAAGTAGGTAAAAATCCAGGTTGCTCTTACATTTTAGCCAATTTCTCCATAACGAACAGTGATTTCACAGTAAGCAAAAAAGGGTCCCCAGCTATTTCATAGAGGTATCCAATGATGTAACTGATGTCCCACGAAAAAATTTACTTCGGCTTGCAAAAAATCTGTGAAAGATTTGCACCTATTCAAAAATCTGTAAAAAAAGCTTTTGAGAACCAAAATTGGTTTCTTCTTCTTTCTTCCTGGGTCTTCTGAGATGAATCTCAATATGACTGGATCGGCTAAAGCCGACCCACATCCCGGAGGAACCCTATCACCTTGGGAGGGCACCCCGAGAGGACATCCAGTGACGGGCCGGGACCAAACCAGCGTTCCCTTGCAGTCTGTTTTGAGGGGCAGTGGAGCAAGAGATGGGACAAGATTTCTTCTAGGTCAGGGCAGTTGGGACAATTAGGAGAATCGGCCAGGCCTATACGATGCCGGTAGGCCCGGAGCAGGAGGGAATGGCCCTTGCAGCGGAGTTGCGACAGAATGACTCGTTCCCGTCGCGTAAGGCCTGTCTCTAAATGGGGTCAACTGGTTTAGCACCGACAAAGATTTGTTCAGTGTCGGCCATCCGGGATTGATTCAGACGCTTTTCCCTGACAGACCGCTTGACGGCGGCCTTTGCAGTAGTGAAGTCTGTAGGGACACCGGGTTGAGATTGGGTGGAGGCTTCCTTAGCAGCACTGTCCGCCAGGTCATTGCCACGAAGGCCGACGTGACTGGGCACCCACTGAAAGATTAGGAAGTGCCCTCTGTCGCTAAGATCTTTGATGAGTGTCCAGATCTGTGAGGCAATGCGAAGGTCAAAACCCGTACACCAATACAGTCCAGTTTCATTGTATTCATTAAAAGGAGAACATGATAAACTACTTTTTGATACAAAAAATGGATTCTTAACTCCAAATAATGAATCAGTAATAATGGGTCAAAGTCTCCAAAAGGAATCACCACCACGTTAACTTGAACTAGAATCATGTCCAGTCTAATACTGTATTTACAAAGTTTTGCCTATGAACTGAGAAATTACGATTCATGTGGAATATGCCTTCATATTTTTTGAAAATTGTGAAAGAATCACTGCTTTTAGTAATGCGTGACTTGACTTTCTAACTAAACAAGTGTATCTTATGCTCCTATGAATCTCTCTGAAGTCTCTATGTGTTAAAGATGAGGACGAGCCGGACTGTTCCGGCTCGGCTCGGCTCGGCTCACGAGAAAATGAGGTTGGCTCGGCTCGGGAAGATTTTGAAAGTGGGTCGGCTCGGCTCGGCTCGGCTCGCCAAGCTTGAAATTCGCTTGGGCTTGGAAGGTATTAAGAAAGCTAACGAAACTTTAAAATTGGGATGCGAAATTGAAAACTAAAAACAGTCTTCACTGATGGTCATTTTGTTTGAAGAAGTTCTGAAATTTGACAGGGAAATTTGGTCGAATTCCGATTTTTGGTTGGGGTCGGCTCGGCTCGGCTCGGCTCGGAGTTTCAATTCACCGGCTCGGCTCGGAGCTTCAATTCTCCGGCTCGGCTCGGCTCGGGAGACATTGTTGCCGGCTCGGCTCGCGAGCCGAGCCGAGCCGCGAGCCAAAACCCTCATCTCTACTATGTGTGCAAAGTTAAATGTAGATATAGCATCAACCCGGACTAAGTAGCCTGTTTATGGTCTACTCTAAAACAACGATTATAGCAACTTTGGCCCATCGTAGCCGGCTGAAGGCGACTATTGACGGAACATTTTGCACACATAAACTAGGCCCCATTGGCAATATTTTGGGTGAGTTTCAGCCAAATCTGGGAGATTATATTTTTTGATTTTTCGGCCGCATGTTGGGGGGGTTGAAATATCTAAAAAAATTAAAATTTCTCAGATCTCAAAAACTCACCCAAGACGTTGCCAATGATACCTAGTTTATGTGTGCGAAATATTATGCCAATACCTGTTGCCTTCAGCCGGCTACGATGGGCCAAAGTTGCCATATTACATAATCGCTGTTTTGGCTGAAAATCGATGATTTTTTAACTTTGGATGGCCACATCTCAAAACTGGGATTTTGCTCATTTTTCGCATGGACGTTGGTAGCATATAGATAAATATTTATAAAAATTGCGTGGTACTAAAGCATAAGGTAGCTAGGTCAAAATGTGGAAACTGAGTATGGAGGCTTAAGCGAAGGATCTAAGGAACATGAATGCTAAAAAGCTTCAACTTACAGGAATAAGTAGCTCATATGTTGTGCCGGTATAATGAAAATTTGAACTGTCTGACCTCTACTCTATCGGCCTGAACACATTTTTGATTGGTGAAATCACACGGCGACATTTTTTAGTTCGGACTCAGCTACCACCAAGGCACTGTAGTCGACCTGTATGGTGCTGCTCTCCGCAGTCCATTAACTAGCTTTAGCTGAACCTTAGCCTTAGCCAACTGCTAGGAACCACAAACTTTCGCCTTTACTTCCGCAATATAACATAGTTATAATTAATTCTTGAAATTCAAATACCATACTGCAAGAAAAGCACAAACCACTCAAAACATAATAAATCGACAACGCTAAAGTTAACACTAAAATCTGATGGTCTAAGCGAACACAAACCGACAAATGCTACATTAATATGTATACTAAATAATTGACCATAAACTAGCAACGATACAACACTACAGACTGACAAAAACCCAAAAAGCCTCCACTCAGCCAGGGGATGTACATTCCATAGACGAGACGTACGATACAAAAGCAAACAATTAGAGCATTCTCCCAATCCCTCTGGACTAGGGTAACTTTACAGGGGGGGGGAGGGTAGTATCCAAAAGCGATCTTCCCCCGACAGTATCTCTCACCCGGATTTTTGCCTCCGTTCGGGACTTTTCGGCTGACCGATGTTTGCCAAAATGGACCAATTTTCAAATAATTTTCCGGTGTCGCCAGAGATTTTTTCCTTAAAATGTCTATTTTAGCCTAAATCCAGGCATCTTTTGAATATATACGGTTTGCGTTTCTCCATGCAAGATACGTCAAAATACCATCTTGACCATTACTAACACCGAAAATTCCGGTTCCCGGAAATTTCAGCTGTCCTCGGGCCTCGGATTCAAAAACATACTCTCCAGAAAAATTTTAAAATTTTAAATTTCTTTGGACAGAGAAACCGGTAAAAATTTTCTCCTAAAAGTCTAAAAAGCCCAGTTCAATTTGCGCTTTGTTTTGCATAGCTTTAGCAGCTTTTTATTTGTCACACCAACAAGATCGGTACAATCAAGTCTAAGGACCATAAGAGGGACTACTAAAGCGAAGGCATGTGGACTCAAGGGCTTTACATTCTACTGCGAGCACTGAACAATTTATAATTTTAGGCTTAGGGACGTAAGGCAGCAACAAAATTAAGGGGGGTCCATTTTTGGGTCATTTTCGACATTCTCCGATCTCGCTGATTTTCACATATTTTATTGTCCAAATGGTATACTTTAACGAGTTTTTAAAATTAAAGTCGTCTGGGTTTACTTTAGGCGAAAAAAGTGGGGGGGTAGAGTGGGGGGGGGAGCCCCCCCCACTAGTGGGGGGGGGGGGAGGGGGAAACGGGGGGGGGGGGGACAAAAATGGGCTAAAAATGCCAAAAATACCGTATAAAAAGCCTGTTTTCTACATATGCTGCTATAACTAAGCTTAAAAGTGCTCAAAAATTGAGTTTTAGCACCAAAAATGAGGATTTTTGACCAAAAATTTCCGGCGAAGCCGGAAAAATTTTGAAAATTTTGACCAAAAATCCTAAAAATTTGACATTTTCTGGGCACCCTATAGTGAGTGGGGGGGGAAGCCCAAAAAAGTGGGGGGGGGGACCGAGTGGGGGGGGGGTGCTCGAGTGGGGGGGGGAACCCAAAAAGTGGGGGGGGCGCCCCCCCGCCCCCCCCCCCCCAGTAAAATAAACCCAGGTCGTAACTCCTACGGTTGTCGAGTAATTTCACCTCAAATTTGAGATTTCATGTGTTAAACATATAAATTTAAAAAGTTGTCATTTTTTCACGTGCGCCCAAAAAAATCTCCCGACAAACGTTGGTGAATCTGGACAAATTATACATTAAAATAATGCTAAAATGTTAAACTGCGGTACCTTGGAATTAGAATTTTAATTTCGGCCTTTAAATTTTTTAAATTAATTTTTGAATGATTAAAATTTAATACGACTTGAGCATCAAGTCAAATTTTAATCCTGTAAAAATTAATTAAAAAAATTTAAAGGCCTAAATTAAAAATCTAATTCCAGGGTACCACAGTTTAACACTTTAGCGTTATTTTAATGTATAATTTGTCCAGATTCACCAACGTTTGTACGGAGATTTTTTGGTGCACGCGAAAAAATGACAACTTTTTAAATTTCCTATGAAATTTACAATTTCCTATGAAACACATGAAATCTCAACTTTGAGGTGAAATTACTCGACAACCGTAGGAGTTACGACTTTAATTTTAAAAACTCGTTAAAATATACCATTTGGACAATAAAATATGTGAAAATCAGCGAGATCGGAGAAAGTCGCAAAAATGACCCAAAAATGGACCCCCCTTAAGTGGATTAATTACTTAATTAATTAATTAATTAATTAATTAATTAATTAATTAATTACTTAAGAAACACTTGATATATCGCGAAACGGGGATGAGCACCGGACTAAACTAACAGAAAACTGCATTTTTCCGGTTTCCACAGTCTCCACAGAAACTTGCGAATTTTTTTACGAAGATTTTTGAATGTTTTGAAAAAATCCAAAACTTGTGTAATGAACTGAGTGAGATTAGAATAGAAAAACTTGACTAATTTAATTTGATTTCGAAAGTGGGGTCGCTTAGGTTAAAAGTTCAATCACACGGAAGGTTAGCGCGTTTGCCTAGGGAGACAAACTTATGTACCAGATTCCCGAAAGGTGATTTGCCAAAATCGGGGATCTCTACAGCTAACCTGTTAGGGGTACTACTGTGAGTTCGTTTAGGCGAAGAGGGTTAGGCTCTATCCAATCGCACCTGGAGTATGGATAGGAATGTTCTGACGCAACAGGTCAAAACTCTAAGATCAGACTGTTAGTCTTTAACTCGCGATTCAGATCCAACTTACTAGGATCTGACCAGTTTACCCTTTGTGTTCCTGGGAGATCTCACCTGGATCTCTTTTCAGCAGCTGAAGTGTAGACTACAATTTGCACGCAATAAGGTTAATTTATTAGCCAAGAATGCTATGTTTACAGCAAGGGAGGACAGAAGGATTACACACCAATTATTAACAATAACTTGAATTACAACAATGAAACGGTACAGATTACTAGATTTACCAGAGTTGCCAGCCCTGGGTTGGGAAAGGGTTATTTTAAAGGGATGAGAGATTACCAAGATATAACTTTACCAAATTAAGGTTTGACCGGTTAATAACTAATCTGAGACTAATTATCAGTCCTCTTCTTCAGGTATTATTACTGGGCACGTTAGGTGTGTTGCGTGTCGTGTATTTAAACTCAAATCTACTCTCTATTAGTCTTTTACAGAGAAACTACAACACAGGTTCAATATAACAGATAATTAGCTAAAATTAACAGAGTGTCGGATAATACAATTCCGGTCTAAGGAGTTGGGTGATCCCGTCAGGTTACACCTGCAACCTCACGAGTGGTTAGGGTAGTTTGGACAGTGAACAATAAGAGGGGTCGGACCAGGCGGGGTAGTACCGGGAGATGGCTTCAATTATAATTATTAGATAAAATTAAATGACTAAATTTAATGATGGCTTCGTTAGATCTTCCTTCGATGACTTCTTCAGATTAACTCTATCTGCGGC
>JASAND010013323.1:0-67302 GCA_030248195.1 Trissonchulus latispiculum
TCATAGGCCGCCTGCCACTCCGTGAAACACCAAATAACCCTTTTCGGAGGAGGTCTTATCAATTTATGTGCGTTTTTAACAAGTTTTGACACGAATGTAGTCTTCCCTGCTTTAGTCGGGGCGGAAACCATGCAGGTAAAGGGGTGCTTGAAGTAGAGAAATTCACAAGGAATACAAGTCATTGAGCTCGTTTTTTGTAAGATAGATAGGCCCGAGGTAAGCGCTTTCTATGTTTTTATTGACGTCAAGACAAAGCTGAAAATTGTATACCTCTGAAATGAAGGGGCAGTGCTTAGCTGAGGCGGTTAAACAACTTCCTACGGAGCACTCGTAGTAGAGGTCTAGAATTGAATTAAACTGGGGTGGAGCGTAGTAGACGTGTTGCCCCTGTTTGGAAATACGTATTCTACCATCTGCTTGGTAGTCTAAACGAAGTGGTTCCTTGCAGTTTCCGGTCAATAGCCAAATATTCACCGAAACGCTAACTATAAAGGCTAAAGTCAGTAAAACGATGAAAACGCATTGCAGGATATCCTTGTTTAGGGTCATTCTGAAGCGTACAATGTCGACTAAGCAATAGAACAAATATCAGATAAGATTACAGTTGTTTGAGTTTAGTTATTGCGGGTCAAAATTCGTTTTTATGCTTGATAACTGGACTATTTTGTCTGAGGCGAAATGAAGTTTTTCTCTAGCCGTGTTAGGTGTCGTTCTATAGAGAATGTGGAGGTAAGACGGATACTTTTTATTTCATCCAAATCCGATGAACACGTCTAAAGTTATAAGCTTTTCAATATCCCTTTAATCTCATTATTAGAATGGAAGACTTAACAAGGTAATTAATTTCTCCCAGTTTTCAAAACGCAGCTGTCAAATTGGACTACTGTCAAACTAGTCCCTTTTTAAAACGCGCAGCCGTGCCTCAGTTGTAATGAAAATTAAACCGCTAATAACTCCATCTGGTTACGGTTCTCTGCAATAATTTTTGAATAGCTAGGTAGATCTCGCTCTCAGCTTTCAGTTTATATAAAGAACATTGCACAAATCCTTACCTACGGCTTACTGCAGAGGCTAAAAGTTTTATTACAAAATATGAACTTGTTTAATGCCTAAAAGAAGTGTAACATTGTAAGCTTTATTTTAAGATGTATGTTTTCTTTTCTGTTGGTTATTTGGTACCACATTGTAGCCCCTGTCATGCTCTATCTAACCGTGTTAAGTTTACCTCACTCCGAAAAACGTAGCTAAAGTTATGATTAGTTAAAGTTATTAATAAATCGTATAGTTTATGCCTGTGCAAGTGTCTCTCCCTTCATAGTAAGTCCAGTTTGTAGTAAAGTCTCTTTCTCTCCTTGCTGCTGTTGTAAAGTTAGAGGAAGACTTGCTCTGCGTATTAAGGCTAGCGTTGAAAGACTCAGCGTAAGACTCAAAGTGTGTACGACAGTGTGTGTTCTACTTTTTAGTCTGTCACCAGGCTGGTAAGTCAAGACCAAACAACGTAGAAAAGAACATCAATTTTATGAAACCTTCCCAAACAATGCAGCAGCCAGAACTTATTAAAAATCAGAGTGGAAGCATTATTGAAGGGTTTTCCTGGAAGACTACTTCTTATCCAAGTTTTTGGGCCCGGTCCGGAAGGCAAAAGGGCTGTTCAAAGCACACAGCACATGCACTAAGTTGAACAAACAAATAAAATTGAACAAGCAAAAAAGTAATGGAAACTTTTCAGGCCCCCTCTGCAACACCAATGTGATAGGTTAACTTTGGGCCCCCTCCGACACCTGTCAAATTTGATGGATGACCTGTCAGATTTGATGGATTACCCCCGCGGTCGGCGCCTTTGATCTCTGCCCCCAGGGAATTGATAATTACCCCCTTAGGGCATCTGAAAAAGTATATAAGGCCGCAAAAATCGGGTACCCCGTCAGTCGGACTCTGTCAGTCGTCGCGAGCGGTCGGTTCTCTCTGCGCTCTCTCTCTGCGATATTGGCTATTCATATAAACGATAAAGTTCATTGCAAAGTACATATAAACTGAAGACATTTTTGAAATCAATAAAAGGAGTTCATAGAAGTGCATAAAAGCGGCTATTGGAAAGATATAAAAGGACTTACTTTTTACATATAAACGACAAGCCTAATAAAAGGCAAAGCGGATATCCGTTCTTATTCTCATTTAAAATTAATAAAAGCGGGAAGTTAATAAAAGGGCAAAGTTAATAAAAAGGTTATATCATTCAAAATTCTAAAGTACATATAAACGCTTGATAAATTTGATTCTGAAATTTTAATCATGTCTTCGATTTCTCAATTGAACGCTGCTATTTCAACTGGAGTTTGGAAAGGAAATCCCGTTATTACCCAAGCCCTAAGAGACCAAGCCATCTCCCTCATAAAAACTGAGTGGGACGGCAAGGAAGTTGTTGGCTCAGATGAATTCTGGACCTACGCCCAAACCTTACCCCAACCTATTACCCTACCTACTTCCCACCCCTGTCCCATTTGCAATGAGTCATTCCCCAATTTGGCCGAGCTGAAGAAGCACAAGGCAATCCATTCTAACAACCCCATTTTTCAGTGTCCACGTTGTGAAAAGACCTTTACCAGGAAATATAACTTGGAAAGGCACACCATAAAGTTTCACCCAACAGTTGCTCCCCCTTCCTATGAGTGCCGAAAATGCGGCTTTACATATAGGACCTACAAAGGTTATCAGGGCCATCTTAGGACTCACCGGGAAGCCCCCAAACTTCAGGACCCCAAAACTTTAAGGCAAACTCACTTTTCGAATCTTCCAACTGAGGACGCCCCCAAGCTGACTAGGAGTATTGTAAAGGATCTCCCAGAAGACCTGGCCCAAATTTACAGAGAACATTGGAGTAGAATCCGAACACGGTACTTCGTCTCCTCTGGAATCCAAAATAGATACAACTTTAGGTTAGACAGCCCTTTCCAACTTAAGGACCTGGTTAAAATTATATTCAAACTTCAAAGATGGCAATTCAAATTTAACCTATCCTTCGGTTTTGTTCTTAGGAATATCGAAGACGGGGAATTGAGGTATTACTACCCTTCCGGAAATAACCGGTATTTTGATGAGCCTATCCACATTTCAAATGAGGGAGATTTAGGAAAAGTTTTCTATGAACTTGAGAGAGGGGACATCCTTGAATGGGTTAGACAGCAGCGCCCCAATACAAAGTGGACAGTCCTGAAAATTACAAATGTTTGCTTCTACATTAATAAACTTATCTCCTATCCTGTTGGCGAGGCTCGGTATCTTCCTGATTACGTTAAAAATAACCGGGGTCTCAATGCTCTAGTGAGAAATGATCATACTGGAAGACCATATCTAGATGAAAAATGCCTCTTTAGATGTCTAGCCCTCGCCTTTGGATCGAAACTGAATGCATTAGAAGAAAGAACTAATGAGCTAATTGAACAGTGGGTACAACCTGGAGAAGACTTTAATGGGGTCTGCCTCGAGGACTTGGATGAGATAGAGGAAAAGTTTGATATTGCAATTACGGTTTACGAACTTGGTCCCACAGTTGAAGAAGCCGATGAGGAGCCTGAAGATCTGAATGAGCTTATAATTCAAAATCATGAAAGAGATCAGGAAATTACAGATATAGCTGCCAAACTTATTCGACGGCCTCTGGGAAAGCGGTCCAGAAAAATGGCCATTAACATTTATGAAAATCATTTCTCGTTTATTAAAAATTTAAATAAGTTCACTCTTACCTGGAAATGTTCCAATTGCGAAAAACTTTTTCATCATCATAACGATTTCATGAGACACTCCAAAAGCTGTGAGGTGGGCATCAAACGTATCTTTCCTGGTGGAGGAGTTGGGCCTACAAAAACGATCCTGGATAAAATTAGTGAGCTAGGAATCCCTGTGCCAGAATGGTACTACCCCTTTAGAATTGCCTATGATTTCGAATGTATGTTCAAACCTACAACTAAAAAAAGCGGTCCAAAATTGATCTACGAACAGGACCTAATCCCAGCATCGGTTTCTATTGCATCCAATGTCCCAGGCTATGAGAATCCAAATTGTCTAATAACTACCGGGGATCCCTATGAGTTAGTGGTCCGAATGAAGGACTACATGGAAGAGATCGCCGATAAGGCATACGAACTTCTTAGGGATATCTACGGGCCTACCCTTTCCGGTCTAGCTGAACACGAGAAGCTCCTGGCCGAATTCGAGGGATGGCTTAAAGCAGTACCCACATTAGGATTCAATTCTGGAAAATTCGATATGAACCTTATAAAATGTTGTCTGATTACCAACTTACTCCTAAATGGAAAAGACATCAATTATACTGTCAAAAAGAATAACAACTACATGGCCCTCTCTACCCCCAAATTGTACTTTCTTGATATTACAAATTACCTTGCCGCTGGAACATCCTACAAAAAGTGGCTAAAGGGTTTTAAAATTGAGGACCAAAAGGGCGCCTTCCCATACGAAGCCTTCACTTCCCTCGAGTTCCTTGATAAAGGTTTCCCCCATCGTGACTTATACTATTCTACTCTTAAGCAACAGGAAATTTCAGATGAGGACTTCATAGCCGTTGTAGCAGCCTGGAGAAAATACAAATTTAAGAATATTAGGGATCAGCTAATTTGGTACAATAATTTGGATGTAGGGCCCTTCCTTCAAGCTACCGAAAAAATGGTAGAATTTTGGAAAACTATGGGAATTGATATGTTCAAAAGTGGGGCTATCTCCCTCCCTGGTCTAGCATATAAACACATGATGAATAAAATACCTAAGCACACGATCCTTCCTCTTTTCAGCAGATTCACTCAAAATTGGCATAAACTTATTAAGGATAACATAGTCGGGGGTCCTAGCTTGGTGTTTCACAGATATCATGAAGCCGGGGTAACTGAAATTACAAATGGGTTTAAAGTTGCACAAATTTTTGGGTTCGACGCCAACGCCTTATATCTCTGGTGCACTATGCAAGAAATGCCCACTGGTCTGTATGCCGAATGGAAACCCACAGAAGATGGGAAATTTAAAAGGTGGCTACAAAAGGGCAGGAAAGAAGCAATGTGGCTGGAGTATATGGCAAAGGCACTGGGAGTTCGGGTTGAACACGCTTACAACGGGGGCCAAAAAAGGATTGGAAAATCCAAAGTTGATGGGTGGGTCTCGGAGAAGAATCTAGTTCTACAATTTCATGGGTGCTATTTCCACGGACACGGTTGCGAGTTAGATAGAAATCAGGTTCCGGAAGATCGAACTAAACGAAGGGAAAGAACTGAAAGAGTCTCCCAGGCAATTAAAGATGGAGGTTTCGACTTGATTGAAAAGTGGGAATGTGAATTTGATAAAGATTTAAAAGATTCCCCGGATATGCAAGAGTTTATGGAAGAACACTTTAATCTCCCAAAGAAAAGATCAGTCCTTACATTTGCACAGTTAGTTACCCAAATTCAGGCTAATAGAATTTTTGGACTAGTTGAGGTGGACATTGAGGTTCCTGAGGAAAAGAAAGAACATTTTGCAGAGATGACTCCTATATTCAAAAATGTAGAAATTTCTAAGGAAGACATCGGGGATCACATGAGAACTTTCTGCGATTTGAATGATCTTATGAACCAACCTAGAAGGGGTCTAATTGGAAGCTACTTTGGAAAGAAAATTCTTCTAGCTACACCTCTAATTAAATGGTATTTAAAACATGGCCTCAAAATTACTAAGATTTATCAGGCAATTGAGTTCAAACCTAAAGCTTGTTTCAAAGAACTGGGAGATGAAGTTACTTACCACCGATCTGCAGCCGATTCCGATCCCGATTTGGCACTTAAAGGGGAAATGTTTAAACTCTTGGGAAATTCCTACTATGGTCGTACAATTACAAATCTGGAAAAGCACCAGGATGTAAAATATTGTCAAAGGTCAGGAGCCAGCAGGGAGGTAAACGGGTGGAGATTTCGAAGGTTAGACGATCTGGGAAATGGGGTATATGAAGTTCAGTCGGCTAAATCAAAAATTGTTTACAGGTTACCAGAATTAGTGGGATTTTTCGTCTATCAGTACGCCAAACTTAGGATGCTACAATTCTACTATGACTGCCTGAAACCCAATTTGTGGCCCGAAACCTTCCAATTGTGTCAAATGGACACCGACTCCCTCTATTTCGCCTGCTCTTCCAAAAATTTAAGTGATTGTGTCCCTATTAGAAATGAGAAACAATGGAATAAGGCTCTCAAGGATTTCTTTGTTTTAGATCCCTCCCAAAAAAGAATACCCGGTTTGTTCAAGGAGGAATGGACCGGGGACGGCATAATTGCCCTCTGTAGTAAGACTTACCTAGCTTGGGGAAAGACGAATAAAGTCTCCCATAAAGGTGTAAGCAAAGCCCTAAATAAGTATGACTCCGAAGATTTCAAAGAAGTTTTAGAAACAGGAAATACAAAATCTGGAGAAAATAGGGGTCTTAGAATGGTAGATGGGGATATGGTGAAATACTTCCAAACTAAAGACGCCCTTCCCTACCTCTACCCTAAAAGAAAAGTGCTAGCCGATGGGGTGACAACTGTTCCTTTAGATATTTGATTGCAAGTTTGTTTTATCCCAACAGTCCTCTTAAGGACTACTGTATATATTGTACATATTCATTTGCTGTAAATGATCACTTAGAAAATGAAAAAATAATAAAAATACAAAAGTACAAAAACATTGCATGCGCCGGACTAGGTTAGATTAGGTAGGTTACTGTACATAGATTAGGTAGGTATGTAGATTTACAGGAGGTACTGGGGGTACAGGGGGTACGGGGGTACAGGGGGTACAGGGTGTACTGGGGGTACAGGGGGTACAGGGTGTACTGCGGGTACAGGGGGTACTGGTGGTACAGGCGGTGCAGGTAATACTGGGGGTACTGGAGGTACAGGGGGTATTGGGGGTACAGGGGTACACGGAGCATGTTCTGCTAGGAATTAACAATCCCAATCCTGGGATTGAGGTGCGAAATGCTCGCCCTATACTACTGACAACTAGACTCATGCTAGTTGTCGAGTCTAGTGCCTCAAGTGTACCATAAAACCCTCGCAGTCGAGTAGCTACTAGCACTCGACTTGCGAGTCTAGCTTCTCACAAATTGGGACACTAGTAGACTAATCGGGTTCCATGAAACTTTCGTCTTGCCTTGTTAGTTCGCTACTATCATCCGTCTAGTTCTATAGTCTATTTTGACTAGAGAAGTGATAATTAAAGTTTGATAACTTTTTCATTTTTTATCAAAAAAGACTCAAAATCCAGAGACGCACGTTTTTGAATCTTTTTCGAATGTCTGCGATTTTTACAAAGTTTCATTGAGATTTGAATTTTATGCGATTTTTTACATGATTATGGTCATTTCCTGGCGAACTCGCACTCGCAGTGTTAGCCCTCGCACTAGCACTGCTAGTTTGTCGAGCCGCAGTACTCGCTTAGCTAATTTCGTCGAGTCAACCGAAAAGTTTTATGGTACACTTGACTCAACGACTAGCACTAGCATTGCGAGTTCTGGATGATGATAGTCAATCTCGCCGTCACGGACACAAATCGTTCCTTGATTTCACAACAGCGGCGACAAATAAAATAGTCAGTGTCGGCTGTAGAACTTTTCTTCCGGTAAAGATAAGAGTGGCTAGGGTGGGCATTTGACTCAACAACAAGAAGTTGAGACTTTGAAAATTTAGCAAAAATAAAGTTTGCACGGACGGCCATCTGTTACTCTAACTAAAATCACGCAAAAAATCATTTTATACAATTCAATTAATGTTTAATTCAATTCAATTTAATTTAATCAATTTAATTTTGTTGTTCAGAAAATTGATTTATAATTGATGTTAATGAAAGCAAATGGCCGTTGAAAACTGTTTTCAAAATGTATGCCTTGCGAAAATTATGTAAAAAAACTACTAATCCTTTCAAAAATTCCACAAATTACGAAATTTAAAATTGAACACTACAACATTGCTTCATAAAAAATATTCGTTCAGCTATTAGTTAGTTCTACAGTACATAGACTTAAAAAACGTAAACTGTGAATCTAACTAGTAAACTGTAATACAATATTTTGTACAATATCTTTTTCGCATTGACCTTTGACCCACATCTGTCTTTCTGATTAGGAAGGTGACATCAATTCAATGCATTGACTCAAGCGGCACCCAATCGTAAATTTGATCCTATAGGCTTCAATTCTTTGTGAAAGCAGATAAAACTTTCCAAATATATTATTTTGGTGCTCTTTAACGTTCTGGGACCAGTGCCGCATTTTTAGGTGAGAAGATAAAAATGTTTGGTTTTTGCCATTATTTTCTCAGTATGTAGTCGATACATCGGATTGGCTGTACTGGCTGGAAAGAGGGCGTCAAAATGAACGTTTTTCCTTTTAGTACCCTTGCGCTATCTCTAGTGGTTAAAGTCAGTATACACCAAAAATGATTTTCTGGGTACAAAAATGGCCGTTTTCAAGAAAATCAGTTGCTTCAAAATTACTGACAAAACTTGGTTTGTTTATATTCAATCGATACACAGTCTCATTGGACATTTTATCAATGCCTATTACCTGGAGTTAGCTCTTCTCGCTGCCTATCGCCTACATATGGGCGATGGCCGGTTTGGCATATGTAATGGAATTAATAAAATAAAATATTAAAAGTAACCTAAAATCAGCTTTAATAGAAGTTTCAAAATAATCAAATCACCGGGACGAATTCTCATGCCCTGGAATTGGAAAGAAGAGCGAAGGTCATCATCATGGGAAGTAATTGTCGAATAGTATCCAAGCAATAATTGTATAGATTATCATGTTTGTCTAGCTAGAGTTGCCAGTATTCAGTAGAAATCAGGAAATTCACCAATAGCGTTCAAGGTTCACATTCAATTAAGACATTAATATTAGTTTTAAACACGATTTTAAGTCTAATTAAGTTTTACTAATGCGTGACTATTAATGATACTACTTCAGAAAAGGTGAAGTAAGGACACGTTAGCCCTAATCCCTTCGGTTTCCCATCCCTTCAACAAATGGAGTTGTTACTCTCACTCGAAGATAGCAGTCGACAACTAAATTAAACTTAGGTGATTTGGTGAGTATAGCCCATAATAGTCAAGTATAGCCCTCCCTGTAAAGATAACTTAATTACTAATGCTCGTATGCTAGTCAGCAGGAAGTTATAAACCCGAAACACAAAGTTTATGTGTATAATTGAGGCGAAAATTAGTCATAAAATTGCCTATAAAATGGAAATTGGCATTAAAAATAGCAAATATTGGAAGATGGTTCACTATCAGATACAAAATAGCTAAGTACGTAGTTAGATAGGGTTAATTAGTAATAATTAAGTGTTTATTAGATAATAATTGGTTAATTCTATGATTTTTGGTCGAAAATTGACTTGGGCTTATGTGAAAGAGAATTTGTTTCTGATTCAAAAAATCCAAACCCGACTTTTCAACTCCCAATAATAAGAAAGTTATAAAGGAAAATGTTTTTGTAAGATTACTTTTTGTGTCGTTAATCTTACCACTCCAAAAAGGAGTGTTCTAAAATTGGTTTTCTTTTTAGTTTGACTTAAGTCAAACCTTTTCCTTTTCCATTGTCTGGGAGGTTGTCTACCTCCCAGACTACACCTGAGTCAGGTGTTGTTCCCCTTTCCCTCTTTCTTTTCTTTCTCTCTCTGCTAGGCCTCTTTCTTCTGGGCCTAGCAGTTGTCCTCGCTTGAACTTTTGGCCGAGGACAAGGCCAACAAAGAAAAAGGAAAGGAAATAGTAGGATAAGCCCAAGACATTGTATTTAGAGGGGCCTTAGCTCCCTCAATAATAATTAATATATTAATATAAGTAGCTAGGTAAAGGTAGATAGGTACGATAATTTCGCCAAGTTTCGGCACCCAAAATATATCAGAAATGGGTCAGTTGGGGGCAATAAATCCAAAATCTCATTAATTTCCACCCCCAACGGCCAGCTGGGTCAGCCCGCTGCAGCGCAGCACACAGAAAAGGTGGCAAGCTTCTAGAAGGTTCTAGAACCTTCTAGAAGCTTTGCCTTAAAATCAAAGAAGAAGCGAGCTCCAGGTCTCGCTAATGACCTGTCACCGAGCTGTCAGCAAAACTGTCAGCTCGGTCCAAAATTTTTATTTCAAATCAGTGTTCGTTGAGTTGCAGCCGGAGTAGATTGCTTTTCCCCTCCCCCTGGTGCGTTCCTTAAGAAAAAAAATTGGTTATTATTTGGATGTTTACTGTTTTAGTGTGAAATTAAATTTTGTTTTCGAGATTATGATGGTCGAAATAGGCCCAGTTAACAGCCATTAAGCTATTACAGTTAAAACCAGAACACAGAGATGTACTTGTTCTATGATCTTAGCATAATTATAAACCAAAATTAGTGTTAAATAGTAACATACTAATTAATACAGTTGCACATATTATGAACACATTTAACATTGTTTCTGTTTCCAAAATGATGTTGTCAAATGGGTAAGAAGCTGGTCCGTCTGCAGTTACCGAAAGCAATAATTAATCTGGAGGTACCGTATCTTCAAGCAGAAATGCTCAGAGCGTTGACGCAAGAGACTTACAAAGTAAAATCTCACAGATGATACTCTTTCAGTATACGTAGCCCTCTAAATTTGTTTGACGCTTTTTTTAAAACGTTTGCCTTAAAGTGACAGTTGGGACAAGGATTGTTTAGCTTAAAACTAACTGAAGTTTAACTCTTGCAAACGTGATCAACAAGTCGGGCAAACCGCACATTGGCCATTTGTAGAGTACCTGCTGAAAATTAAAGATGACTACAGTTGGTCCTATCTCAAATTCATAACCTATTCAAAACTTTTGATTGCAGACTTAAAATTACTTCCTGAGTTCTCCCACAGCATCTTTGACCCACTTTTCGTACATAGTGATGGCAAAAGAATTTTGCTGTTTCGGACCAGTTCATCCGAAAATGGTTGCCCTTAAGAGGGGAGCTGGGATAAGTGGTTTTTCGACTAAACAATGTTAGTGCTATTACTCTTTCCCTTCTCATGGCATTCTGATGTGGGGATGGCTTGCAGCATGGCTCCAAGAAATGAATGAGTAATAATAGTTCCAAGTTGATGTCTCCGAATGGAACCAAACAACATCTACCATTTTTGAAGAGCCCTCTCACTTGAACTGTTGTAATCCGTATTCAGATTACTTGTTGAAAGATATTCACGGCTTTTAAAACGGGTTAACGGTAATCGGTTTGGGCAATTTAGCGATAAGCCATCAGCCTCTGCCTACAATCAAGCCCGTTATAGTTTTTTCCAGTTGCTATGGATATGGCCCGAGCGATCGCAGTATATGCACAGAAGTTCGACTTCTAATGTGAATTTAAATCTGGTTTTACTGGGCCTGACGTTTTCAGTACTACAAACTGTTGTTCACCTGATTCGCAGCTGGTAGTCGCTCCGGTTTCGTGACTATCAGTCTCATTGATACAATTAATCTAATCTGCGTATCCATCGAACAGTTCGGTAAATAGTACTTTATATTTATACTTTAGAAGTTCATATTAATTTGTTGTCGTTCTTTGTTTCACTGATAGTACTATACTGGTGATTGATCAGTTTTTTACTGAAGTCTGGACACGGCTTTGTACGTTTTCTTTATATTTAAAATGCACGACTAAATATATAGCAGCACTGAACGACTGCAGTTGGCTAGGGCTTTAGGTAGCGTTATATATTCTATTCTATTGATCTATTCTGAATCATGCTGCCGTGTAGATCAATTAATTCATTAAGCAATCACGTTTACAAGGTTCCTGGGACGGTATTCCTTCTTTTTCTATGTAAATGTTATTTATAAGCAGAATTCCTATACCTTTGCCATCTTGAACGTAGCTTCATGATTTAGAGTAAAATTACATTGGAGAGGTTGTGGTAATCATGTTGGAACAGTTATATCCTTGCATCGACATGTGTTGGATATCGACAGCGAAGATACCGCTCGGCTAGAATTTAAAGTCCGTTGAATTGCTGTTGACGAGAATGACTAAGTAACTAACTAACCAAGATCTTAATTGGATGAATCTTACGGACGAAACCAAATAGCACCTTCTTCAGTGAATTGTCTTGTTCCGGTATAATGAATGCTATATTAATGAGGTCTTAGGATTAAATTTAAAAAATTATGTACAAAAGAAAATGAGCTCAAGTTACTTTAGATTTATTATCTCTTCGTACACGTACACTTTTATTTTAAATGTTGAAGATATCTTGAATATCTTCGCAGAATTCCGGTGCTGTAGCAAATGTCTTCAGCAAACGGCTTCAGCATAAATTTATGATTACTAGCTGAAAGTCTTCCTAAAACGACAAAATAACAAGGTAACTCCAGTGCTTAGATCCATACATGAAATGACCCTTGACTGATATACACTATGATTGCAAGTGTGATGGTCTGATCGAAGTTACAAACGCTGCGAACGTTATAAATTTAGGAAATTTTGCCCTACATTAGTTGCTTAAATGCCATATACTTGTTTAGAGTTTTTTCGCAGCTTTTGTTCCGACTCTGAGCTTTTTGGGGTCCCCATTCACTCTTACTAAAGTGCGTATGGTTCGTTTCTTCAGGTTTTTAGTGAAAAGTAATAGCGCGGATTCGAATCATTTTTAGTAGTCGCACAAACTTTGTACAAATCTTAAACACAAACTAAGACAAAGACATAATACAGTCATACCTGACCCAACAGGCCTAAAAATAATAGGCGATTGTCGCGATTGGGGTTGAAGGGCGAACTCTAGAAAGATAACTGGAGAGCTAACTAGTAAACTCATCTACATTGTTAAATATTGTCTGAATATTTAAGCGTATTCTTATCAGTGACTGTTAAGATCAGGTTGCAATCATCTGGGGGTGTTAACGTGAAAAATATTTAAAGTGCACAGCTACAGTGCTCTGGGTGACAAACTGCTAAAAGTACTTGCCTAAATTCATTGGTCTGCAAATTACAGATCGGGCAACATCTTTTGAATTTGCAATTAGGATTCTAGCGTGCGCATTTGAGGACTCAGTTTGAAGGAAAAATGCTCACTTAGATACTGTGCTGGGACATTGACTAAATTTTGACAAATGCGTCACACATAAGGCTGGTATGAGAAATGCGGCAGTTGCAGTGGAATAAAATTAGGCTGAAATTTAGGATAACGATATAATCAAAATTTACTTAGGTTTAGGCTGACTAAAACGTAGACAGACACCACTACTATGGAAGATCTCGGAAATCTGTTGACAGTGGTTCGACTAATGGCCCCCAACTGTCTTGAATTCATGATACACATGCTGATTGATCATCGTAACTTATGGAATAGAATCTTTTTAGAAACTGTCCACTCTGTAGCGCTAACACTGCCAAAGCAATAGCACCTACCTATGGTTGGTAGTTTACAATAGAAATACTAATAACCGCAATTTTAGTCATCCACACATTTGAGTTACATATCACAATCACAGTTTCTATTCCATGAATACTTCTTAGCCTCTAGCATGCAAGTCATTAGACACACTTTCTGTTATCAGAACAAGATGTCTGCTCTGATTTCTAACGGCTGATCTCCCCGCCAAATCAGTCCTTAGTGAGCCGCCGTAATTCAGTACTTGGTCGAAACTGGAGTACGCTTCCTTATCTATGTTCGATGCGTCTTTGCTTGTGTGTCAAAGCTGGAAACACATGCTGTGCTTTCGTGAACTTTTTTGAAGTAATGTGATTACTTTCGGGGGGGGGGGAGGTAAACCGTTAGCGAGTCTTTTTTAGTTTTTGCTCTGATAACTGAGAGCATGCCTAGTGGCGTACTTTTATCGTCATGTACTCTTGGTAGAGTCATGTACTCTGTAAAGTAGCGCACAGCAGAAACAAAAGCAATTACCAGTTTTTAATAATAAGTATATGACGAAAGTGCTGAAGGTTTTAAATGTTTTGAAACGGCCAAATTATAGGTTATCATGTGAAACGTTTCAGCTGACGCCAGGTGGTAAATGTTACCAGCGCTTTAGGCAATATTTGTATAAATTTATATTTGCAGTCTGTGTACAATGAAGATGAAGGCCTCCGCGAAGATTACAAGACGTTGACGCAAACATTAGCTGGTATCGATCTTATGGTAGTTTTTATTTTTAGGCTGACACTTTATTTACACAAATTAATGACACTTAACCTTAAAACATTTAGCTCAACAATACAGGCAAAACTATAGTTATAACAATAAAAACAGTAGGTTATATTTCAAAACAGTGCTTAGTCAAATTATCAAACTACTAACATTATGTTATTATCCAGAAAAACAATAATTCAAATTCCAAAACATCGATTAAGCAAATTAGCTAATCAGCTCTAAAACAGCAAATGAGAAAGTTTACCACCAAATTTACAGAATGGTTGTTACACTATAAATGACTAGGCCTGTTCTGGAGCCCTGCGCCGGCACAGTCGTATGCGCAGCTCCGACACGGACACGTAGGTCTATTCATCCTTGGCTTTGCGTTTCCGCCTGCCCCCGCGTATTGCAGAGGACTCTTTGGCTGTCTCCGCAACCACAATTGATGAGGGTGATAGGGGGTTTGACCTCGTTGGCCTCGTTGGCTGTCGAATTAGTCGCAGCAAAAGGCGGACGAGGAGAAGGAGGAGGACGTAGAGGCGATGCTAGAGGAGGAGGCGAAGGATGTGGATGAAAAACGGCGCAAATGCGCATAGGGCAGTTCTGTTTTTTACGCAGCAAAAGCTGGGAAAATGTTTATTGGAGACAACAGTCACCACACAGAAAGGCGCCGGTAGACAACATTTGTACAATGATGATGACTTTTGAGATACATAATAAATACCAAGGTATTGAAAAATACAAGTTTCGCTTGTAATTTTCACGAGATCTTATGTGTGTATACTTTCCACCGGGCAGATACTTTGGTGTAATAGAGTAAATGTTCGATTAATATACCTGTATTATACAAGCAAGAAAGGTGTACCTTACAGTAACAAGAAAAATACTATAGGAGCCACCGTGGTCAAAACATTTAAATATGCCAAGAACGAAGAATCCATGTGCGCAAAAATGGATGCAAAAATGCTCTGAATACAGAATCCGTATGATAAAATAGTTTTTCAAGTTAATTTTTCCATGAAAGATTGACATCATTCGAGAAGTCGTGGCCTGGTGATTTCCAAATGTAAATTTTAGCTCTTCCTTCCTACCTTCCTTAATTCTGATCCTTTGATTGATTCTTTTTGAAAACATATTGTTAGTTGATGGCGTGAATCAAGATGAAATTTGATGAAACTTTCCAAAATAAGTTCGTTTAGCATTCTAACACACTGTGCGCAATTCCTCTTCAAAAATTTGAGATTTCCGTTCAGGGTAGGTTTTTGCCATTTTCTGAAAGTTTTGCCAGCAGGTGCATAGACTATATATATTCGAATGATCTCGTTGAACTCTACAAGAATGGGTTTGGAAGCAATTTTAAAGCTTTTCCCTGTTGTGAGATATAGCTAATTTTCTTATTTTGGCGTCGAAAGCTTGTCCTTTTTGCAGAAAACAAATAATCCATTATTACTTGAGTTATGGAAGCTGTAAAATCAAACAAACGATGTTGAGTTGCTATCATAAAAAATGTACAAAAAACAAAAATATTCTACACAAACACAACAAATTTTTTCGAAGATTGTGGAGCATTCACAATGCAATGCAATTTACTACACAAATGTACTCAGCGACCTTTTCAAATTGCTTCGATAGGTACCTTCTAGCTAAAGTGGTCGCATGCCAAAGTTGGAAAAAGGTAGAATCCAGGATGCGCACACATTTCAGCCTATTTCTCCTTAACGAAGAGCGATTTAAAAATAACAAAAAAACGCTTCCAGCTATTTGAAACAAGCAAACCGACGCCTCGCAAAAAGTTTACTTGAGTCTGCAAAAAATTTGGAAAAATATACTTCTTCTAAAATGTGTTAAAAAATTTTTAGAAAAGCAACGTTAATTTCATGGTATGCACTAAAAAGAGAAAATGTACGAAAAAGCTACATTTTGATACAAAAATGGCTTCTTCACTCCAAGCAATATAATAGCTCAAAGTTGACGTGACCAAGGGAATTCACTACCTTAAGTTAATCAAGTTTTTCGTTTTAGAAACAGAGAAAAGTTTTTGTCAAACACAATATTATCAAAACTGCGTTTAATTCACAACCTAATTGTCCACATGTGTTTACAATGAGAGTTCCCACCACTTGCAGTACAATTCCCTGGCGGTTCAATAGGCCGAATTTCTAGTTTTAGAGGATACTGAATACCATCCGGATTAGGAATCTGCAACACGAAATTTTCAAATAACATGATAACAGCAATACCAGCAAATTTATTTTTACACTCGTTTCCAAACTGACTGGCGCTATAATCAGCTATATAGTTTAGGTGTTTCGAATGCGCCATCATTTCTGTGATTAGCTCTTCCTTCATTCCTCAATTACTTTTGTCTAATTAACACTTTTCTGGCTTTTCGAACTGGATCTGGCAGTTTTGCTCAGTTTTGGCGGGCAGGTATATTGTCACCCTAAAAATATTATATGAAATAATTGCATCCCGCCTCGCAGTAATAAGTTATCCAACTAAAATGAAATTACTTCGCGCTACCTGAGGTAGTGAAACCAAAACTATAGTTTTTGAAAAGTAAAAGGCAGCTAAGGACAATCAGTTTTTATATGCATAGGTGGCATCTATAAAAAATTGAGGAGCATGACTTAGCAAGTCTGAATCTTTCATTACAACGGCACAAAGTCAGGGATCAAAATTTGCCATCCATACCACATGACCAAATCACAATAACAGACTTTACTGCTCATCAAAACAAACGGATACTTACAAATTTCTCTGGCTTTCCTAATCAGCTGACCAAATATGAAGCAAATAGATTTTTTAAAGGTTGTTCGCTGACAAATACACAATATCTCAAGTACTCAGAAGTCGAATAATTTATCTCATTAGACAGAAAGCTATATTATGAGGACACTATGGGACGGGCATTTTAAAACTGGATTAAATTTATTTTATTTTAGTTTTAATTTTTCTAATTATAATTAAAGGTATCAGAGAACAAATCGTAGAAAATTTGTAAAAATCATAAACTGAAATGTTTTAACGGCAGAAAAAGTTCCACAACCAAAAACACTAGACAACCCTGCCCACATAGTGGAACGAACTGCCCAGTGACCAGTTTCATATGGCACACATAACGGTTCACCAATAATCAGGTCGAAATGACCAGTTTCATCTGGCCATAACGGTTCACCAATAATCAGGTCGAAATTAGCTGTCATACAATACCGCTCAGAATCATTTACCCATTCTTGCGCGTTCAACGTTAGGGATTTTGTACTCGTTCTGTAACTGGCCTGCATTGATTCCGATATATATGTGTCCCAGTCTTAAAGCATTTGCCGTCTAATTTCAATTAGACGGAGAATTTCAGTCTAGCAGCATTTCGCTCATGCTCATGCTATTATACTAGCCCAATTGCAATTAGACTGAAAATCTCCGTCTAATTGCAATTAGACGGAAAATGCTTTTAGACTGCGACTATATATCAGTCAGTTTCTGGTACAAGCCGACTTTGGCGCGATGGGTCAAAAAATTAGTTTCGCTTATACTTTGCTCATTTGTAGGGCCTATGCATTGTGTTTACATGGCAAAATATGAAACAATTTGGTTCAGCCAATTTGGAGATATAAGCGTGTAAAGTTGGGCTGATTTTGGCAAATAGCTGGCACGGCTCGGACAACAGTTTCAGGCTATTTATTGATATGCTAAAGTGAATCATACCATGAATTCTACATCATTAAAAAGGCCTATTATTAAGGTTTACTTTGTGCTAAACTATGAGTAATTTCACTTTCACCATCTTAAGAAAAATAGCAAAACAGGAGCTTAGGAGGCTATGTTGAGTACATGCATTTGCATGCTTTAACGTTAAAAAACGTTTTTTGTAAAAATCCGAGTCGGGATTTTTTCTGTACTCTTTTCTGGCCCTATTAGCTATATGCATGCCAAATATTGGCCAGAAAAAGTAGAACCTCCGACTTCCATACGCGTTAAGGTACGTATCGTTCACAACTCTATTCGCCATGTCGTACATTCCACAATGCTGAAAGGAGCTATGAACGGAAGCCAGTTCTAAATTTTTTCTGAATATGCTTGTGCTGGAACGGACGTTAGACATCCTAGAAATTTTAGGAGAAATGGAATATAGTATATGTCAAGGTCAATTTCGAACCAAATCCCAAACGTCATCTCATCCGGTCGAACAGTCCGTAATTTTAGAAGGGTCTATGAACGGATGCTGGGTTCCAAAACTTTTTCTGAACATCTTTGTGTTGTAACGGACGTTAGGCATACTAAAAAGTTTAGGAAAGATTAGGACCTGCTAATGTCAAGGCTGATTTCGGATCAAATCCCAAATGTCAACTCTTCTGGTCGAACAACCCGTAGTGTTAGAGCGACCCAAAAGAGAAAGAGTACGTCGTATTAAAATTGCCAGCATTGATTTTTGGTGTGCTCACATGGTCATTATACTCCTCTGGTGCAATGTTGAAGTACATTTGTGTTTAAGAATACGTTTGTGCGTGTAGCACTATGCAAATGCAAGGGTTGTTGGTTATCCAGCTTTTGGTAGAAATCTCACAAATTCTTTAAGTCGTTAACTTATTATGAATCTTGTGCTGCAGCTGTTCGTAGTGCTTACCATTGCAACCAGAAAGTTTGCATACAGAGTCTGCACTTATTCTGCGCTAGGAATATACCACAACACAAAAATATTTGCTACCTTCAGCAGACAGCCTTTATCTTTTGCCGCAGACAGCGTTATCTTTTGCAGCAGACGTAAAAATAGCATGCGGGCTAACGAAAACATACGATTCTGCTCAATGTTATTTTTTGCACTTATTTTACTTTGATTTCTTTTAAATGGACCGTACCGTGCTTGAGAAATCCTAACTGGGCCAGTCACTACTTGGGTCTATTCGGGTTACGGGGCACTATAATCTCCTCTACAAAAAATGGAAAAATATACCCACTAATTTTAAATATGTCTGCAAAAATCTAATGATCCAGTATATTCATTGAAATATATGGGAAATATCAGTTTTATTCAATGCCGTGACTTAACGTTTTGCCAACCAATTCCAAAAATTTCTTATTCTTTGATCCTTCTAGACTCTGAACTTCTGCCTGTGTGCGCAGGGTCAGGCCAGGAAACAACGGTTGGAGCTCCAGCATATATTGATTTCGCAATACTGTACAGATATATACGTATTATATTGAAGAATTGAAGTATCCTGTTGGGGTAGTAAGATTTCTGAAGTTATACCACATTTAGCCTACTCTATGTACAGTTTTTGCAAAGTCTCTTGCAAATTAAATTTCGAAATACTGGGTCTTTATGATGATCTGTAACCTACGCATTAGGTGACATATTTAATATACGTATACCATAGAAGAGTACTATATATATATATATATATATATATAACAGCCTTGCTATCATCTTTCAGCGACTTCAAAGAACTCTATGCCTGCAAGATTATTTATTATTTTACATCTTGCCTTCCTGATTCGTACGACATGCAGCCATGATTGTATTATTAAGAATTCATTATACATATCGTCGACATGTTCTGAAAACCAAGCCCACTTCACCGCACTAATTGAACTTGCCAAGCGCCGAATTTCTGATGATTATGTTGCACCCGGACTAGAAAATGTGGCTCAAGTAATCCTTGCCCGTGGACTTGGAATTTTCGATCTAACAACTCTTAATTTGGACGAACACTACGTATGCGAGAAACATGGGAAAGAATTGTACGATGACTGTTAAACAACTAATATCCGGAGCAAGAGAATAAGACGGGGTGAACGGGTGACGTAACAAGAGTAATAGTAACAAGAGTAATAATTAACATAGTTAAGATGAATTTCTATCTCAGCTTTGCATGCAAAGAGGGGAATGGAAATGGAATGTTAGTCTGGATTATTGTAATAGATTTTGCACATTTGAAAAAGTTTTTGCTTTTGAGCCGCGAAATCAAACACAGTAAAAATTGAAATATTTCGTTGGTTTGCAGCAGACATCCGCATAGAATAACTGACATGTAAATCACTTGAAAATACAGGACATAAAGAACTCATTTGTTTATCGATTGTATTTCACATCCCCTAAGAAAAGTGAACTCATTTATTAGTTTTATTACCGGTAAAACAAATGCGATAGAGTCTAAGAACGCTAGACATTTTTTAAGCTCTGTTATATAGAGCTACAAGTTATATTTAAGTGCGTTGGTTGAAGGTGTCGATTCCTTGTGCAAGTATTATCTTTTCAATGTTTTATTGGGCGCCAAATGTTTTCAATTCTATTTTCAAGCAATTTTCAGTTTTTTAAAATTCTGCATAAACTCCCTCCCTCAATAATACAGCATCTGATGTGCAGAAGTTATAGTGTAAATATGTGAAAGATATTAATCCCTTTACGAAATGCATATGTAGACTTTATGTACCAGGAGTTGAATAGTCTTTTTGGTGAGGCGGTTTCCAAAATGGAAGATGTTGTCATTCAAGATCCGGCCATTAGAAAAAGATTTTCTTTTGGAGGAGGCCTGTATGGAGAGGTTACCCGATGTGGTGCTAAACGAGATTTTACGTGTTTGCGCCTGGTGTTCTACAACATCTCTTCGGCTAATCCCGATGTGATCATACCAAATTGGACAAAAGGATCGCTCACACTATTTGTGAATCAAGTCAAAGGGATGGCAAACCAGATTCAAGAGGTTGTTTGGTCATTGGAAGAGGAAGATAAAGTCAAGCAGTCCGAGGTGCAAAAGTCGCGACAGGAGGGCAAATGATGGAAGAAGAGGAAGTGGGCGAAAAACCATTAAAACTGGGAAGCGGGAAAAACCAGAAGGATGGGAAGAAACAGCAAAAACCGAAAAGAAATTTAAAAAGGAAGGCAGCAAGCGAATTTGTGCTGTCGGAAGCAGAAGAAGGTAGCGAACCGTCAACCGATGACTTGATGAGCGATATATGATAAGGTTAAATAGTATTTCAGTATTGGTATTAGCAAGAGTTTATAATAGGAAGAGTAAGACACTTAGCGCTTCCTAATGTATAAAACTTGCGATATGCTCGAAGCATTAAAGCCGAAATCTCCCTTCTCAGCGTGTAAGCATACTACACTGACATTTTCAGAAACAAACATTTTCGACAAAATTAAATTCTATAACTTGAGCTAAGAAAGTTGCACAGGAATAATTTTCATATCTTTATGTTGCGTAGAATGAAACCTTTTTAACAATATAAAAACTATGTAGTTCGGTTCTGGTAATCTTTTACAAATCCGAAATTAAGGTAATGCATTTTGAAGAAATGGAATCCCTAGAATTTTCGTGGATGTATTGTTCTATTGCCGGATTTACAAGAGATTGCCGGAACCGATCTATACAATTTTTAATATCGTTAAAAAGATCTCATTCTACGAAACATAATGATATAGAAATTATTGCAGTATGATGTTACTAGACCAAGATATAGTATTTAATTTGGCGAAATCGAGTTTTCGATGAATGTCAACGTTGCATGTTTACACGCTGAGAAGGGAGATTTCGACTTTAATGCTTCGAGCATATCGCAAGCTTAATACATTAGGAAGAGCTGAGTGTCCCACTCTTCCTATTATAGACTCTTGTTATTAGTATCAGTATTAGTATTTAAAACCTTTTTCTGTTTTAAGTTGTCAGTAGATGACCGACTGTGGAACAAAGTTTTGAAACAATTGTGCTATTAAATTTAATACATTTCGTTTAATTTCATAAACTTTAAAACAGAAAGAGATTCACACAGTCTCAGTTTGTCGAAACAAAAAATTACACACTTGGTAATTTTCATAACCATGGACTTTTCCAAATACCCCGTTGATATAATCGATTCAGTCACGTGTGAATCACTTGCAAAAACTGCACTAAGGCTGACGCACATTTCGTTTTCACTTTGCAATGAAACTTTGTCAAATGCAGTTAAGATTGCCTTTGCTTCGACCAATTTGAAAATTTAAACTGATTCGTGATATAATTATAAAGAGGGAGGAACCAACTTGCAGCTGAAAGTTTGCTACAGATAGGAGTTTTACTTATTTCCTATCTTGACTTGACTTTATGTTAACTTTTTATTATGAAATTCATATACTCGTCCGAAATGACCTTTCTGACCGTACAAATAACTTGTAGGTAACAGATATACAGGCCACAGAGATACATATATATTGAATTAAAGTCGTTTCGACTAATTCCGAGCGAGATCCCGACATGAAATATTTTTTGAAAAACATAGCAAGTTACTGTATCAGTGCGAACGGCGTGCGTCAGACTAAATACGATAAATTCATGTTAAGAATGCTTTGTTTATGCAGTGATAATAATTTCAAACAGTTGCTGATAGTATAAGGAAAATTACAAATTTCTGTTAGCTTTATTGCCAAAAATTTGTGCAGAAATCTAGACGTCGAATTTCGTCCTTAACGTCTTACCCACCAGATGACAAGTATATACTTGCATCCCGTTCATAAGAGATGACATTTGGGATTTGATTCAAATTCAACCTTGACATTAGCAGGTCCTAATCTTTGCTAAACGTTTTAGTATGCCTAACGTCCGTTCCAACACAAAGATATGCAGAAAAAATTTTAGAACCTAGCATCCGTTCATAGACCCTTCTAACACTGGCACTTTTTAGTTGGCCCCCACTTTTTGATTCTCCACTCTACTTTTCAGAGCCCCCCACTATCATCCCCCACTTTTTTGGGAGTCGCCCAAAAGTGTCGAAAAAATAAAATTTTGAGGTCAAATGTTCAAAACTTTTCTTAATTTTTAGCTAATTTATGGACATATAAGTTCATTTTAAGCTTAAAAACTTTAAGCTTGTGTTATTACCTGAAGAATGTTATTTATCGCTAAGTTTTGAGCTGAAAGAGGCTGGTTGTGCTGGATCATAATACAGTTTTCTTAAATGTTTCAGAGCATCGTTTGATAACATTATATAATATACCAAATACGTATAGTAAAATAAGCTTAACACCTACTAGCATTAAAAATATAAGCTTTACGAAACCTATCACTTCAGATAGAAATCGAGATATACTATTTTAATAACATCAATTATGAAACCATAAAACCTATACAATTGATGATTCATGCATACTGTAGTTATATATACATTAGTCAACATATAGGTTATTCGAAAAAATGTCATTGTGTTATTCTGAGCAATTTAATGGGCTAACATAGTTAGTTATAAATTGCATTTTATTATAAAACAGACTATAAACACATATATTATAAATAACACAATGACATTTCTTTTAAAAAGGTAACAGCAGCGTAAACCAACATCAAATTACAGATTTCATTACTACTCGGATTGTCTGATGGTTGACAGCTAAACCAAACTTTCTTGCCATTTCTTGTCCTGCTTGGAGTCCTTCATCTATCTTCATCCATTTGCTTCCATGCACATAAACCAATCAGTCGAGAAAACCAGAAATGTACATGAGTTGACAGTAATTACGGTTCCGCTAAACCTCTTCGTATTATATACCGCATCAGGTAGCTCCTTGAGGTTAGAACGGGTAGAACCGGTCTTTTATACCTACTATTGGGCAAATCGGCCCCGTCGACCCCGCATGTGACAGAGACGGGGCCTAAAATCAACAGAGTCGGGTCGGGGTCGGGCCGTCGACAAAATCTGCGGGGCCGAGCCGACCCCAGAATTATAGTCTGACCCAATCCTGTTGGGATGACGTGAGGTGCAAAATAAAAATTTTTACTTTTTTTCTGCGAGTCTTGAAAGTTTCGAAGGAATTAAGCACTCAGGAACATTTTTAAAAACACGAATATTTTGCAAGAATATGGGCTGAGACGTTAGAATTTCGTTCAAGCACGACCTTGAACCCTTCCCTTTTCAAAATCCTGGGTGCGTGCCTGACCACAAGATTGACCATAACCTGACCGCACGACCACCATTAGACGGAAAAAGGGGAATTAGGCACAAATTTTGTACACAGTCACCTATTCGGCTTCGATTTTCAAGTATATACCTAAATGTCCCCAAAAACAAGAGTACGTAACGATACACATACACAATAGTACTCACGACCCCAGGCGTACTCTGTGTTATGAAAACAGAAACTATGCTTCACTTTATCAGTTATACTCTATCAGTCGGTCAGTCTACTCTATCGTTCTCCCGCAAACTGGAGGCCTCACACACTGCCGTTACATGCATGTATGTTAGATCCATTAGGCCAAACAGGATCGCTCACTGGCTTAGTCTAAATTACACGTTGGTATTAAAATGGGCACAGCGTAGGGAGAGGTCTAAGGCTAAGCTTCAGCAAGTATAACACATGCACTTGCAATAATTCTAGGCGAGTGAGCTACCCTCGCTTGGGTTCCGTACCCTCGCCAGGCAGTGCAGAACGTGCTTTAACACATCTAAGCCAAAGCCAGGGCTTCGCCCTTAAGCCATAAAACATAGCTAATAATGATCAACAAGAATTATCAGCATGATGGGTGGGCTCATAAAGAGAACATCCAAAATTTCCTCTATGGGGACACGTTGAGGACCGCATAGAAAACTAACTGCTGTCCCCATAGAGCATTTAATCTTAGAATTGTGTCCCCATAGAGCAGTAAATAACGTAATATTATTATGATTTTATGATTTTTGAGCTTTTCTTTTTTATCCTGCACCCTGACTTTTACTCGATTTTGCACTTCACGTAATCGAAACTAAAAGTGGTAGTACGTACTTTTATTTTACTTTTTCAGCTTAATGATTAATAATCATAACCAACAGCAAAACAAAACGTTCGAAATTTAATGCAGGGCTGCTTAGGGTATGCTTATATTGTGCTTTAGGAAGCACATATGTTTTCGAAGTATAGTTGTAAATTTCAAAAATTTTATGAAATTAGCATTGATCAGCCAGAACATCTCATATCTCATATGTTGGGAAACTTTAACCGTTCGGGGATTACTGTGTCCTGAAACCCGCAAGAGCCTGCAGCTGAACCCGCACATGGACGGGTCAGGTTAGAGTCTATTTTTTGCGGTCCACAAAAATGTTCGGATTTGGAAGAAATTTCTTTAGGTGGTGAATCCTTTTGGAGACTTCAACAATGTCTACTATCAAGTACAGCTTAGTAGGCAAAACTTAAGGTGCTGGCTCGGGTTCGTGTATTTTTGGGATTTAAAAGAGCAATTATTGTTGAAATATATTCAAATTTGCTACAACTACATCATTTAGCCTAGAAAAAATTCTAAAAAAGTCGCGGCTCAAAAACTTGAGTTTTGGACAAATTTGCTTTAATCGGCCATAACTTGCACTGTGGGTACACGGACGAACTTATAATGATTCGAATCGCCTCTCCAAGACCTACAACTTTGCTCTTGAGAGTATTCGTCGACTCTTTACGGTTTAACAGATAACAGCAAAAATCGATTTTCGAGGTCCAAGACTCGCCATTTTTCGAAAAATCAAATATTGCAAGATTACGACAATTTCAACGGCGTTTGTCATACTTGTAGTCTTAAAGAACAAATAATGCCCAACGGAAAGCTCTCTGCGACATCTGTGCCTACGCACAGCAACGAAAATGTGAAATTTTGAAAATCGCAACCAGATTGTTTTGAACACGGATTTCTCTCAAATCATGCAACCAATTAGAAAACGGCATTAGACATGCATTTTTGGGGCAACTGCCGAGGGCTATTTTTCATGGTTTCGAGTTTTGTCTTTCCGTTCAAAAAAATAAGCATCCAAACTTGAATTTTTTGGCGAAAATCAGTCAAAGTGTACATTTTTCTCAAAGTCTTAAGCTTACCTGATCACTAAAAAATTTCAGAAAAAATAGCCCTCGGGAAGACGTTTCTTTTGAAGCCTGAACCGATCGCTTTTTTAGCTTTCCCACATTTTGAGAAACCCATTTTCAAAAATTGTTTTTCGGTCATCGCATGTTCAAGTCGAAGAGTTGCAATGAGACAGGTATACCCTACCTAGCTGTAACAAGCACATTCTAAAATGATATACAAGTTATCGTTGAATTCCAAGAATTGAGCAAATTACAGTCTTTCAAATTTTGCTGCAAATACCCGAACCAGCACCTTAAGGAATCTGAATAAACTTTGGCGTGCTAGTTGGCAGGCATAATGCCAACACATGTGTACAATTTCAGAGATCAGAAATCCGGAGAAGTCACACTCTACAAATGTGTAGGTCAGTGAACATTTTGTCCTGTCCTGAGCTAACCCTTTAGTGTAGAAACTTCGTGTTTGATATTAGCACAGTATATTGCTAGAGCTTTTTTCTTCTAGGGTTTCTGATAATTGCAGCCGATAGCAGCCAACGGGGAACGGAACTTTGCACACAGCGCTTGGGACAATTACGCAGGGTGTTATCAGGATTTTGAGTCTGGTATTCTTATTAAGGGCAATAAGCTTGTAAAAGTTTCCTGAATTTTTCTGACGCAAAATGTGCACCTACGATTAAACTTGAGTAAAGCAAAGCTGATATGTTTTAAATGTGTAAACTGAGGTTTTTAATTAAGACGAAACCGTAATATTGTACGATTCCTGGGTGCTTGCCACATCTATGCTGCTTTGCAATGGAAATGCAATGCAATTGCATATGGAAATGTGGACGGAGCTATCAGGGGCTCTCTCACATTGCCTTCTTCGAAAACTTTCATTACTAAAACAACTGCTCCTGCAACGGGTTCCACTACAGCTAGTATTCATAGTTTGTCCTAATCTTGTCAGTCAGTCAGACAATCATGCAGTCAGTCAGCCAGTCCGTTGTAGACGAAAATTGCCTTGCAGTTCTGAAGTTACTTCAGACGAAGAAAATGTTCAATCTGTGGAGTGCAATTGTGCAATGCAAAAATGTACCTCGCCCAATACATTATATTTGACAGTTCTGCAATAAGAATAGGGATTAAATCTTTGGCTAAGCGGATACAACTAATGAACTGGCAATATGCGCTTGCTCTCACCGTTTTTGGAATGGTGCGTAGATGCTTACGATGGCGATTATTTGGTTGAATGCAAGCACCCTCCGCAAACCTGATAATGGACATCGCCCAATTTCAGTCAAATGAGGTCATATATTTGTAATAATCCAATGTGCCGATTTGATTATCCAGTCATTGTTGTTGAATGCTTTGCGTATCAATCTCTATTAAGCCAACACCAGCAATTATGGATTTGAAATTCAATGGATCAATCAACGAGAAGTTGGTTTACCTATCAGTTCTTGAGGAAACACCTTTTCTCTGCAAAGTGACAGTGATGAAGAAAACAATAAAATATTTTGTTTTTGTCTATTGTACTTGGCGGTAGCTTTGATGTAATTCGATTAATTAAAGGAGTTAATAATAAGAATCGGTCAATTGAAATTTTACTTGAAGCAGGTAGCGGTTTTGGTAGCTCAATCATTGAAGTTGCATCCAATCTACTTCACTGTAAAATTTCGTCTCATTGTCGAAACGGACAAAGGCCAGGTGTAGTGGATAGTTTTAGACCAAAAGGCTCCACAAATCATATAAAATATCATCTGATCTATCTGATGACTCATACGAGCATCACAATCAATCGGAAATCTGCCCGAATCATTTTCCCTCTCTGAGACAGTAGTCGTGGGACTGAATCTAGGCAGTCTATTGATTGGGAAAACGTGGGCTCAGCTCGAACTTTGCGGAATAGGCCATAATAATTGTTCCACAACCGCTGCTTCTACTTAACCATTTTCAGTAGACGGTTGGGTCGGTGAAGTCTTTCCAAAAAACCAGTTTGCAGTTTGACTTCTACCTAAAACAGCTTCACCTCTGTTTCGTGGAACTTTGCTTCATTTTTAACAGAAGTGGCTATGGAAGCAAAAACGGAATCAGTAGCGTTCAGCATGAAGATGTAACAGGATGGTCTTATGTCTGGACTCAACTGCTAAAATGGAATCAAGGACCGGCAGGCTTCCACTGACACCTCTGCTATTAATGTCTTGGCCTTTGCCTGCCAGCTGACAATATCCTGCGTACCCTGACCATCTGTGGCAACGGTTATAGTAGTCAATCCTGTGTTTGCAAGCGATATTGATATGCAAATCCCCCATGGAGTTATCGGAGGACTTGCTGAATTTCTGAAGGATACTTGGATACCGGATACTGGATACCTATTGATAAAACAAGAGGGGTTTACTGCGTATAAAACCTTCCCCCTTGGCTCAGTTCAAGTTGTGATACCTAAAACAGTAGACACAAAAGACAATACATTATCATAAAACAACAAAAACAATAATAATTAGTTTTTATGGATTTCTTGTTCATTTAGCGCAATAGTTCACTAGCAGTCTACAAAGTTTCGGTAAGAAGTTTTAAAATTAACAGACATCTGTGATTGAAACAGTAAATAATTCATCGAATATTCATTTCTGTGTGTGCAGGACGGCTGATCATCAACTGATCGTTTGCCACTTTAGCATAAGAAGGCATTCCTAAAACTTCGACATTTATTGCAGGAGTCGCGTCAGATAACCAGCGAAGATATCTTCTATTCATTTCAGTCTATGCGACACCTTTCGCATATTCTGAATGGCATAAATGTCTCTAGGTCAATAAGTTGAGCAGAGTTAGACCAGTTGTGGCCATTCCTAGACAAAACAAAATTGGATGGTCTTCTTTGTCTTCTGGTAAGTGGGTCCCAAGGGACTTTTATTCGCTAATTATAAATCTGCGCAATACCATACTTTGGTTTGATTAGAAGTGTAATCTCAAATGGTTCATTTCCAATGACGGGTACGACAACAGATAGTATTCTGATTATAGCCATAATTATATAATTAATTAGTATTATTGACTAAATGTGGCTAAATTTTATTTGCAATAGCTCACAAAACATAATGGATAAATTAAGGTGCACTTTATCAACTACAATTTTATACAGTAACACTGTAACAGCAAGTAGATTTAGCACTAGCCTATCATCATCAATCATCAAATTTCTTGTTTTTAATGCCAAAATTCTGTCATGGTTGAAATTAAGATGATTTTTCCATAGATTGCTTAGAAGGCGTTGCATAAAGGAACAAACAGACAGAAAATTTTTTAGGCTGAAGGCTGCAAAAGAGCAGCTTCCCATGAACTTCCTTGCACTTCCTTGCACCCCCCCCCCTTCCTTGCACTGAAAATAACGTTAGGGTTTGGCAGGACATACTTGTTTCAAGATGGATAAAAATATCTGTATTCGAACGATTTTCAATTTTGCAAACTATAGCCTGAAAGTTGTAATTCCAGACAGTTGTTTCTATAATTTCTGCTCCGATTCTACACTGGAAATAACGCTAGGGTTTGGCAGAACATACGTCATTATGTTGATAGAGATTAAAGATTTAATTGTTTGATAAAATGCTAAAGCAACGCTTTTTGGCATGTTTGAAACATTTAGTAAACTAGTCTAGCTGTCACGCAAATACAAAAGCAGAACAATGTGGTATACGTTTAAATGCATGTGTGTTGTCACAACGAAAATGAATCAGAACTTGTTCAACCACAATGAACGCTCGACCTGTGCTCAAAATGACAGTGGTATCGATACAAATGGGGGTGAAACTGCTCAGCCCTTGCAGACATATTAACGAAGTATTTGCTGCAACAATAACGACAGCAAACAGGGTAGTTGGCGCAGTCTGATCTGAAAATATTAAACTGCAGGCCAGTAGTTGTAAGCGTCTAGTTTAGCAGTTCAACGCTGCTAAATGGTTCTGCAAACCTAATCAACATAGACGCTTACCTTACGCATGACTATAAACTGTGTGAAATTTGAAGTATACATATGGTATAAACAGATATAGTTGTGAGGTCATCGAATTATTTTTCTCCCAAAAAAGCGATAATGAATCCAATGCATGTCTACGGTTATAGTTCTCAGAAGCTTACATATCTTTAAGAATTTAATCCAGATCTGTTTCATGAGCTATCATTTGATAAATTTAAATTAAGACATTATATCACTTAGTTAAGAGATTTTAGTAAACAATTGGTTTTCTGTTGCAGGACTATCAGATACACATAGTTTGTTTTTGCAGCTTATGTTTTTATCGGAACGCTACTGTAGAAATTACGCTACAGCTACACTACGCTATTATTTGCTTGTTTTACACCAAAGTTTATGGATTAAGCATGATTTCTACCTTGTCAATGAAAAAGACTAAGTAAATTGATTATTACTGCGTAAAGTTTAAATCCAAAATTACTACCTCGTGCTATCTAAATGACTGGATGGTAAAATGTTCATTTTGAAGACTAAATACCCAATTTTCCTTTCAGTAGAAATAACATGCACGTGTTTCCTGCATTGATCTGTCCAAAACTTGTTGGGTGGATCTTATTTATACAACTATTAAAACACAGAATCATCAGAAATAAAGTTAGAAAGTCATTAGGAAGTTATTTAGAAAATTTTTGCATCATATTTTCTTCAATTTTATCCAAAGACACACCATCGATCGCATTTGTCAATGCGAATGATCTGGAAGTCCCAGTTCCTTAAATATAAATTTTCGATATTGATCAGTTAGACAAAACTGTTATACAGTCAGTGCAATTTACAAATTCAAGTCTGCAAAGGTTTAAGTGCTTCCAATTCTTAGTTGATATTGTATACATGTTATGTTATTACTTTATTGCTATATATTTATATGTTACTTACCACATTTCAGTTAACATAAGTGAGCAAAGATTAAACTTTGTTACACCTGTGTACATAGGCCTTGTCCTGGAAAATAAATGGAATTGTTCAACATTCATCATGGTACAAAATCTGTAGCGATTGGATTATCCCGGCACACTCAGCTCTAAAGAATATATATGTTTTTTGTTGTTCCAATTACCGCTGGCAGAGCAAATTTCTGAAAACTTTTACAGCCTGTACAATTGCGACTTGCATATATTCAGAGTTACAAAATCTGCTTAATTTAAGTATTATTAATTGCACATTTCATCGATAATTCAATACGGCTACGTTTTACCTCATGGATTGCCTCAGTGGTAAAGTTTGGATCAGCAAAGACCGTTTCCATAGATTTCTGCAGAATCTGTGCGGCATCTTGTTTAGCACACTGAGCTGATCTGCTATATCAATCAACTAGATTATACTTAGACTTCTGTTTTTTATTTCAGCCATTTTGAGCCATGAGCCATTTTCCAACCTGTGACTTCCAAAAACTTTAGATTATTTAAATTCCAATTCAAAAGCTGCAGGGGATCGCACATAGTGGTACACTAATGTTGGTTCTATTAATTAGTATCCTAATTTCAGAATAATTTTAAAGAACCTGTTTTAAAACCAATTAGTTACTGTCAGCACAGGTCCCTGCCTATTTACCTGCTTCGTAAATATTTACTATGTTTACCTGTAGTTTCCCCATTGCAGCTGCGATTTAAACCCATTTATGACCTTGATTGTCAAAAATGTGGGCAGTGGAGCAGCAATCGATTTGACGGCCATGTTTGTAACCTTCAGCTGCGTTTTTCCATGGTACTCCAAGTGACCGATCACTGCGTGCATTTTCTAGAATTGCATAAATATTTGTTGCTCTGTTCAAGCATGCTGGCTTCACTGTGGATGAATTTAACACGATTTATACCTGAACTAGTTTAGTTTCCTTCAGCGACCTAAAATTTGTTCAGTTTCTGAAGCACTTGTGATTTTCATTGTGTTTTCTTTTTCTGATGACGTACAACAATTTCCCCCAGCCCATACATACAACTTCTTGCACAGGCTATTCCTATAACTTTAACGTTGGGCTTGCGATACTGCTCTTACAAAATTATTTTACAGCAAACAATTTCATTTACTCAACTACCGTAACAGAATACTTACCAGCTGCTATGACGTTGTTGGTTGGTTGTTTTGGTCGGTAATTACTCCGAATTTGAAAATGTGATGAAAAGTCGGGATTCTTCAATTAAGCAGCATGGTTTAGGCGTTATCATAACTAAGGGACCTGCTCAAAAATTGGCTTAAACAAGTTTTTTCCCTAAGTTTGGTGATAAAGTACACGTTCATGACGCCTATATTCTGGGAATGGTAATAAATTAGCAAAATTCTTGGAATATCTGGATACCAAGATCGATATGAGAAAACATTTAGTAATGGAATTCTAATTCAAGCTGCCCAGTTATGATTTCTTCAGTCTAGCAGAACCTTCATAACGTAGAGGAAACTGAAAACTCGTAGACTGCAGACTGTAGACTGTAGACTGTAACTGTAGACAATAATACAGTTTTTCAATAAAATAATAATATGCATGCGTCAAAATGTTCAGTACAAAGCCTCCCCTCACTTTAGGTAAACGTGTCATGCGCACTAGCACGCTAAATAATTAAAGCTACATACGCCTTCTGACGAAGTTTATTGTTTGTGAGCATTCGTGTCTAGCATATTGCAGCGCAGATTTGTTAAAGCTCGTTTAGTAGCTTATGAACTTTAAACTTTTCGCATATGTTTGAAAGCAAGCGCAAGCTAAGGAATTTATTTGGCGTTAGCACAAAGGGCTAACTCATTTAAACTACGTGCGCGCAAGCATACAATGCTAACGCCAGTTTAAAAACACTAATGACAAATAATTATTCTGAGCTGGCGTGTAAACAAGATGCGTGTGAGGTTTACGTGCGAGTTTTCTAAAGATCACATGTTAAAGACGTGTCTATATGTTAAAGAGATTGGTGTTAATGTTCTAAATAATTCTATTCAGAAATGTGAAACAGTGCCACAGATAGTAATTGACCTATGCGTGTGTTGATAGTGTGTATACATAACCATAATTGTAGATACTTGTGTATTATGCATATAGTTCAGTGTTCCTTTAAAGGAAATAGTGAGAGCACTGCTAGAGAAAGAGAAATCAGGTCTTTTCAATTTTAAACGGGGTCAAAGGCCGTTCGCATTAAGACACCTTCTGAATTCTGTACATCCTTCAGAAAATATGGCGAAACAAAGGTGCGGCTGGCGATAGGAGGGGTGGAGGGCGGGGTGCATAGGTGTATATACCAACTTTACCGTTGAAGCTTGCAACTTTGGCAGTACTTTGGTCAAATCACAGTCCTCCTTAAAGTGATGTTGTTTCTGTAGCGTACATACTTTAATCATAGGGAACCTCCTTTAATAGTGTAACTTATGAAGGTCTATTATAAGAAATACTACTAACAACGGCATGCGTTTAATAACGTACTCAAAATGTTTGCAGCCTACGTACTTTAATCATAAGCTGCTTTTTCTAGTGTAGTTTACGTGAACGTCGCGTCTTCAGTAGCCGTACTTAAATTCATTAAACTGCGGGCATAATCTACGTACTCGCCTTCAGCGAGCTAATTGAAAGAGAGCAGGCGTCTGTTTCACATTCTAACTATGTTTAATTAAACTCGTGCAGGTCAAAGGTTGACTTTCCTTAAAGCAAGCCTTCGTGTAACTTGCATTAACACGCACATTAATTATTCTGCACACAGTTGCGTACGACAAATAATCAAAGTAGCATATGAGCGTACGTAGATTAGCCTAATGAAAGAACAAACGAAACTAAGATTGTCACTACAGCACCTCCGACCCGAAAAATTCGGGCCCGGGGTGGGGATCGAACCCACAACCTTCGGTTAACTAGACCGACGCTCTACCGATTGAGCCACCCGGGCACAATCGAACCAAGCTTAAGTTGGAATTCGTTCCCAAACTGTAGTGACATTTTAGAAGACGCTTTCGCGAGACTAGATATCCCAATAAAGTGAGGAGACCCTTTGTACTAAACATTTTGACGCATGCATTAGTGCAGTTGTTACCTGCATAGGGAATTCAGCGCACCCTCTATAGCCCAGTATAGCCCATACTAGTCAAGTATAGCCCTCCCTGTAAAGATAACTTAATTACTAATGCTCGTATGCTAGTCAGCAGGAAGTTATAAACCCGAAACACAAAGTTTATGTGTATAATTAAGGCGAAAATTAGTCATAAAATTGCCTATAAAATGGAAATTGGCATTAAAAATAGCAAATATTGGAAGATGGTTCACTATCAGATACAAAATAGCTAAGTACGTAGTTAGATAGGGTTAATTAGTAATAATTAAGTGTTTATTAGATAATAATTGGTTAATTCTATGATTTTAGGCCGAAAATTGACTTGGGCTTATGTGAAAGAGAATTTGATTCTGATTCAAAAAATCCAAACCCGACTTTTCAACTCCCAATAATAAGAAAGTTATAAAGGAAAATGTTTTTGTAAGATTACTTTTTGTGTCGTAATCTTACCACTCCAAAAAGGAGTGTTCTAAAATTGGTTTTCTTTTTAGTTTGACTTAAGTCAAACCTTTTCCTTTTCCATTGTCTGGGAGGTTGTCTACCTCCCAGACTACACCTGAGTCAGGTGTTGTTCCCCTTTCCCTCTTTCTTTTTTTTCTCTCTCTGCTAGGCCTCTTTCTTCTGGGCCTAGCAGTTGTCCTCGCTTGAACTTTTGGCCGAGGACAAGGCCAACAAAGAAAAAGGAAAGGAAATAGTAGGATAAGCCCAAGACATTGTATTTAGAGGGGGCTTAGCTCCCTCAATAATAATTAATATATTAATATAAGTAGCTAGGTAAAGGTAGATAGGTACGTAGATCATGATGATGTAATCTTTAACTCATAGAAAATTGTACATTTTGTGTAATAATCAAATGAAGTTGTGAAATTTCACGAAAATTCCCCTTGGTTATGTTTATGTGTTAAAGAAAGTTTTGCAAAATTTCGCCAAGTTTCGGCACCCAAAATATATCAAAAATGGGTCAGTTGGGGGGCAATAAATCCAAAATCTCATTAATTTCCACCCCCAACGGCCAGCTGGGTCAGCCCGCTGCAGCGCAGCACACGGAAAAGGTGGCAAGCTTCCAGAAAGTTCTAGAACCTTCTAGAAGCTTTGCCTTAAAATCAAAGAAGAAGCGAGCTCCAGGTCTCGCTAATGACCTGTCACCGAGCTGTCAGCAAAACTGTCAGCTCGGTCCCAAAATTTTCATTTCAAATCAGTGTTCGTTGAGTTGCAACCGAAGTAGGTTGCTTTTCCCCTTCCCCTGGTGCGTTCCTTAGTGCAGTTGCTACCTGCATAGGGAATTCAGCGCACCCTCCCAGGTTAGGACGCGTAGGGACTTTTTCTCTGACCCGCACTGGTCAGAGAAAAAGAAATTGAGTTTTTTAACGCGAACGCTACACTTTGTTTTAGGGGCCAAATGGGTGTGTTGTGCCCGGCCAAACTTTTAATAACATTCAGGCCCTTTTGGCCAACTTTTTCCTTTATTATGGAGGCCTTTGGCCATTTTTTATTATGCAGTTTTTAAGGCATTCAGGCCATGTTTTCTTTCCATTTTTATGGGGCCATTGGGCCAGTTTTTTATACGATTTTGGGCCAAAGAGCCCCAGTTTTCACTCAACATTCTGGGCCTAAGGCCATATTTTAGTTATGATAGCATGCGTGGGCCTTTAGGCCACTTTTACTTTGTTTTATTTCATTTTCTTCGTTCTTCATTATTATTTTATTATTTTAAATAAAGGGACAGCTCATGTAAACCCCTCCTGTTGATGGAGGTCTTGAGAATTGTCCCTATTTCTGTTTTTCTGTTTTTCGTGCCGACACTCTCTATATATCGAGGTTTTCTGACCTCCACCTCCGATTATTTCTATTCATTTATTCTGTTATTTTTAGTTGCACTCTTCTGGTCAAGCCACGACCAAGTTTTACTAATTTTAATAAGGTCCTTTTTGGCCTAAATTTGGGGTTTAAAGTAGAGTATTGGGATATCTAAGTGGGGACCCAACCTCCAAGTTTGAGTTAGAGGGTCCCTTTGCTACGACCCTATTTTTATTAAGTTAGTTAATGGCAATGTTCACCCCACAGCCGGCAACTAGGAGTTGCCAGCCATATTGTTTTAATCTCAGGCTTTGTTAAGCCTTAAAATCACTGTTTGTAATTTGTACTGCTTGTCGTAGGTCGGTAACCAAAAATAATAGGTTATTAAAAGCGCATGAGCGAAGTTTAAAACAAGAATCCCAAAAATAATCTCTTGCTCTTTCTAAATAATTAATAATTAAGTGTTTCACGGGGAATGACCGGCTTCCCCATTAATTAATCTAATTATTGTTAGTAGTCCTGTTTAATAATAGTTTTGTTTAGTAATGATTGCTTGGCAATCATTACTCACACGGCTTTCGTAAAATACAAAGTTCTCAAAATCACCAAAGTTCTGCGCTATAAGCTGAGTTTTAGATGCCTAAAACTCACAACAAATTTTCGTTCAAATTTAGTTAATTTGGTGCGCTTGAATTAATAATTAGCAGCATAGGTTACTTAATATTCATTAGAGTTAGTTTCCATTTAGGTTGTTTGTAATCATGTCTGTTTCTAGGATTAGCTAGATAAGTAATTACCTAAGAAATTGTATGTCTGTGTGTGTGCATGAATTGTATAAATGGCATTGTATTGGCTTCCATGACTGTATGCGCGTTGACTCGCGGAAACTCCTTCTGTCCGATGAAGGTTGTGAGCATCGCTGGAGTGGTCAAGACTCAGATCTTAAGCAGGAATGAAGTGTATGTGTGATTTGTATGAATGATTATATTCTTTATTAATGAGAACTTGTTTAGTCTGAATGTTGCATAAGTGAGGTATAAGCGGTTATTGACGTAGGTATTGTGTAAATGTTGTATGATTGTGATTAATTGACAAATAGGATTACGTAGTTCAATACTAGATTACCTAGGACCTCTGTATGTACGCTTTATGTAATATAGTTGTCAATCGTAATCGAGCAAGTGACTGCCTGAATGGTTATTGATTCCCTGTGTGCATGATTTGTATGAAGTGCCGAAACTATATCAGAACTCCTATAGTACGCAGGAAAAGTAGTAATAAGTAATGTAGTTTCAGGTTGCAAGTCGTGTATCTGGAAGTTTGCGAGTATTTGGTTGCGTAGGAAATCTGGGTTTAGGTACTGTTTAGCAAATATGCAAATGAGGTTAAGGCTATAGGACCTAGAGTCACGGGGACTCCGTATTGAGTCCTCATCAGCTTGAATCTGGATATCCTCGATTCGTCCCCGTAAGTCACTCTTTGTCAAAACCACCAGTTTTGTGAATTTATCTAGCCTTCAACGTTTAATACTCATAAAATAGGGAGTTGTTACCTTCCCTTGGTAGAACCCAATAAAGAACAGAAGTTCCACACTAAATTATGACGTTTTCATTAAATTTGTGCGTTAACTCTCTTTTAACCACTGATGTTTGTTAAGAGCAGGAAGTTGTTACCTTCCTCACTTAAACTCGCGAAACTAAAAGCTCTACATTCAAGTATTGTGTTCTGGTCAAACTCACGTGCAAATCGCTTTCTAATTAAGTAACACTTATCAAAGATAGGAAGTTGTTACCTTCCTTGCTAGGACCCGGAAAAACAGAAGGTCCTAAACTTGATCACCTTAACCAACTTAATGTTTCCTGTGTTAGACGAATAAATGGGTACTTATCTGCTGTTAAAGGACCCCAAAAGTATATCAAATTCGAGTAATAGGTTTTAATCGTACAGAAGCAGACTGTACAAAGAGAAATCAAGTTGAAATCACAGTTTCACATCGAAGGCACAATTTCTTGCACAAGAACGCAAGAAATTGTCCTAAAAACTAACGTTTTACTTAAAGCCAATTTTAAGTATCGTGATCTTACTCAAATCATTCAGAACTTGTGTTAATCCGCTTGAATCACGAATTTTCACAACAAATTTGACTTGTACAAGTTTGTTCTAAGTTCAGAAAGCCAAAATGTGAGTAATGGTTGCTGGGTTCGAATCCCGCACCTATAACTTGTATTAATGGGTTTTAACCCATTTGATTCAGGTGCGGAGCTTTCACCTGTCCTGCCAGGATCAAAGTCAGATTGTCAGTCATCGGAGTCTCAGTGCTTACAGTAATTGATTAGTGATCAGCTCAGTCGAAGAATACGGATATAGATATATACTGGAACAGTCATTTGAATCGGAATCAGCTTTGCTAAGGTACTTTGAGAACCAGTTCAGACTATTTGGGGAACGATTACGGCAGAGACAATCACAGATACAGCACCAGGATCGACAGTGGGACCTAAAACCTAACAACGAAAGTCTAACCTTGTTCTAGTCTATTCTAAAGTGACTCTTATTCTTTCGACCTAAAAAGATGAATCTTTTCGAACTAATCATCCGTCTCATTGAAGGGGTTGTTACCCCCTGCCCTTGCGCCTAACTAATTCAGCGGTTATCTCAGTCATTCGGAAGTAGAGAATTTAACGAAGAGATTAAATTAAACTTAACCTGTACTAACCCCATAAACGGACCAGGAATCTCCCCAACCGGACCGCCCTTGTGTTTGACCCCTTGGCGACCGTATAGCATCCGAAAGTGCTATTGTTACTAGCATTTCGGGCTCACCCAAAGACCGGAAACCTTGCACTACTAATCCCTTTAATCTAGTTAATTTAAATTGTGTAGTAGCTTGTTTTTTATTGATATTGTATTATCCTTTAGTAAGGAGGACGGAAGAAGAGTAATAACTTAACCACACGAACACAAGCATATAGGGACTGCACAATAGAGTTTAGTAATAGGCTAAACCCTTGTTAGTTAAGATAGTCAAGAAAGGAAAGGAAGAGGAATATAGTAGAGTTGAGTTGAGTTTAGCTATGGGAACCTTGTCCCTAATAACAATTAATAATCAGGGTAAATCAGATACTGGCAACTCTGGCAAACCACTGTTGTTTGTCTAATTGTTTATACAGCATATAGTTTGTGATTTGTAACCTGTTTTATCCCCTGTACGCACTATAATAATCCTGTTCATTGTTTATTGTCATTATTATTATTGTTAATACCACTATAGCTATCTTTATTAAACTGTTGTGTCCTAATTTTGAATCCACTGACTAGGACATAAGGATCAGATCAAGATTTGGATTCATAGCCCCTGCACAAGTAAGTGTTAAAATTGAACCCTTGGTCCCGACAAAGACATCGCCATCATTGTGCTGGAATCTTGATTTGGTAATCAAGATTCTCAATCAGTGTTCTTTGATACAGACCTGATTCAACTATCCAGAAACGGCAAGTGTCGACCCCGCTTGCTACTGATATCCCTTGGATCCCCATCCGCTTCAAACGAACTCACACCTAGACCCCATCCAGGTTGACCGCAAGGAATCTTTGGTTCTGGACAAATCACCTTCCGAAGATCCTGTGCCTAAGTTTATCCTCATCGATAAACGAGTCGACCTTCCGTGTACTCGAAGTGGTTGATACCCAGAGTCAGTCGTGATAGACTGTTGCGCTGTTTGGAATCCCTATCTCACCCACTTCATTACACATAGCATGCCATCACCTTTATATGGTGTGAAGTCTGACTATACTGAACTTAGTAAAATGCTGTTGACTGACTTTTGATTACTAGGATAAGACTAAACTACAGGTGAATACCGGTGGTGTGTGATGCTGGAGAAATGGAGGATTTAACCGACTCAAAGTCAATTTCACGGTTACAACGGTTTATTAAATTCTGAGCAAAGCTTGACAACAAGATTAGTACCAAACATAAATTTTAACCAGAAACATAAACTTTGACAAAATACTAGAACAACTCACAAAAACCCGGCAGAAGCCGACTGAGCGACAGAGGTGACTTAACCAAAACCCAACACTAAATTCCCCAAATTCGAACCAACTAACGCTACCCAACCTCTCTCAATCAAATTACACCCACAACTGCGACAAACCAACCCAATATGGAGAATCTCAAATATTAGCTAGCCAGACCTGCGAATTTAGACAGAAGTAATATAAATTCATTGAACGTTTGTCAAAATGTAATATTAATTCACTTAGGCTTAGCAGCTCATGAATAATTTATATCTTTCCTGTCGGTGCTAACTTCACAATGGGCGATAAGCAGACATGTTTTAAATTGACTGGAAGTTTGTTGGCATGGTAAATATGACATAAAATATCACTGTGGCATGCAGAAAAGGCCTTTAAATAGATTGAAATATATAAAATTTCAAGGCGAATAGTAACGAAATGGCCTTCTGTAGATGAGTAAGTAACGAGATATGGATTTGGCATGCGGGGGTGGATCACCAATAATCGCGTGGCAGCGAGAGTGTTAAGCTAGAGATTTGGCCGATAAAGCATTTTGGCACAACAGCGATTTTTTTGTTTTGAACATCGATTTCTCAGAAACTACAATGGATTCGCGTGAATTTTGGCAGGATGAAAATTCACACTATTGCGGAGGCACATTTTTCTTGTTTAAGCTAAAACATCTTCAGTTGGAAGAAAAAGCAATGCTAAGTTGCGAAATTTCATGCCACCGCACATTTGGTGGATTTTCTGGATCATTAAGACTTGTTGAGCCAAATCCAAACATGCCCCTCGGTCCACTTGTCCTTCATATCATGGCACAAAAAGAACTTGGCCGATTCTACAGTTTTGAGAAATCGATGCTCAAATGTTTTTGGTCCAAGTTTAGCCTATATACTAAAAACTTTTTGCTGTTTTTTGCTAATTTTGCTAGTTTTGCAAGCTCATTTGACTATACTGATTATAAGCTTTAAAATAATGTATAAAATTCTTTCCAACTCCCAAAATTGCGAAAGTTATAACATTTCAAATGATCACGACAAAAGCACTGCACAAAAGGATACCACCACCTTAAGACTAATGAAGTGTAAGGAGACTCATTAGTCAGTTTCTTCCCACAAAATTTACCAAAGCCGTTTTCTCTTACTGTGCCAATGATCTTTTCATTAACCAAATAGCTGTGAGAAATTTTTAAGTATTTGTGTTGGGTGTCGCCAAATCGGGGGTAGACCAGGTTCTTCATAGCTGGTCACAGCAAGACCGTTAATAGCCAATGTGTGGATGCATTTTTGCCCGCGCACGTGGTTTGTTTTTTCTTACCTATTGGGTCAATTGGGTCTGGGCCACGAAAATTCTTGATTTAATTTGGATCAGGGCCACTGAAATCGTGTCATTTGTTCCGGGGTCACGAAATTATAAAAGTTTGTAAGTCGCCTTGGGTCTTGGTCAAAGTTGCGCTTTGGTCCAGTGGATCATGGATCATAAAACACGATCCAGTTTCCATCCCTCATTTCTAAGGAACTAATTTCTAATTTCTTAGTCAGCATAAGCCGGGAACTTTTACGAGGTCCGGTAACATTATGTCGCTTCTGAGGAAATTAAGTTTATTTGAAATTGCTGACACATGTTCAAGACAACTCCGGTTTATTTATACATACCTAATAGTGGTTACATCGTTCCATTCCATATTTTAAAGACACCTATTACTTTAGGTCTATTGCTTAAAACTGAAGATTTGGCCCACACATTATTTCAGCAAAACTGCCACTATGTTATTTTGTACATCGGGATTTTAGAAACTGATTCAACAGAATCAAGATATTTTTGGCAAGATAAAAATTCGCCTTCTGTTGAGGTACATTTGCCTTGATTTGGGCTAAGCGGTCCCACTTTCGAGAAACTCAATGTGAAGTTGTGAAATTTCGTATAGCGGATATTCTGGACGATTAAGAGCTGCTTAGCCAAATCCAAAAAATCCATGTCATAATCATAGCACAAAAAGAAATTTCGGCCGACTCTTCTGTTTTAAGAAATGCTTTAAGTATTATGAGGGTTAATAATGTTTACAGCTACGCTCATATTAAAGTTTAAAGAAAAGAAGAAATTAAAGAAAATATATTTTAAAAGAAAGAAGTAGGAAAGAAGTAATCTTTTGAAACAAATAAACTTCTTTCCTTCTTCTTTGCTATGCCTGTTCTCTGTTATGAAATTTTTGTTTGAAACATTTGCGAGGCCCAATTGACATCAGTCCGGCCCGAGTCTACGCCCGGCTTGAGAAATTATTAACAGAATCCTACGCCCTAACAAATGGACCCCCTCTCACACGCCTCTATATAACTTCGGAGTCCAAACGGGCGTCGCTCAGTATAATTACACGCTGAAATAGACCAATTTGGGCATGGGTACACATGCATGTACAAAATGTGAGACCATTTCCACTTACGGTTTACCATTTATTTACTATTTAGTCGCGGGACCAGAGGAGGTGTGAGAGAGGGAGTATTGAGAAGCGTGCAGAGCCGTTTTTGCAGTCATAGCCTGATGTCATACTCTTATAATTATGTACTTTTTACGTACTGGAAGCAGTCGTTCGTAAACAATGATGCTTCTTTAATTTCTTGTTTGATGAAATAGGTTAAACTAACATAGTGGGAGTTTAATTTTTGAATCGGGTGAGCCAACTCTAATGAACATCTAAATTTGATTCAGCAATTCCGCGAATTCATCTGATTACTTGAAGCTAATGAGTGAAAAGGTGATTTTCAGGCCGCTTATTTCGAATCGTTGAACCAATTTGATTTGTTGACGCTCTTGCAAACAGTTAACTAAGAGACCAACTATGTCACAGCACCGCTCCAGTACGGTCGTGGTTATGAAAACATGCCCATCCCAATTCTGTCTTGCCACCCGCGCGTCCTACTACAATAATATTTACAATAGTCCTACTTCAATTGTTTATTTAACTGCATACGATAACTACACTGAGTCTATTCTGTATCAAAAACTGGTAGGGCTGCAGTAGTAGCTGTTGTTGTCGGCAGTTCTCATTCGTACAGGCAGATATGCCCTTTGAAATGACTTAGGGTTTCTTTCCGGATTTGGATCATATTCATCCACCACTTTATCCAAAAGCAGATACACGCAGCTTGGGGGCATCCAAAGAGTCAGCCTTTGTGAAGCTCGTTAGCACATCGACGACATGGATCTCGACATTATGTCCGTCCAATTTGGCAATTCTTGTTATAGCCCATTCAACAGCTCTGTCCACCGACATCAAATAATTCTACTTTAGCGTTGAATTGGTTCTCCTCTGATTTGCTCAATTGGATTGGCCACCACTCTCTCTCAGCATCATCCACATTTTTGAGCTAAAAATATGTCATCTGGTATGTATACTAATATTAACGGAGTCGCTCAGTTTTAGCTGGGAAGCGTTTGAGCGTAAAATGGGTTATACAAAGTCAAAGGTATTGCATAATAATAGCTCTAGTAGTGGTAATTACAAACAGTTAACTTTAACATCGTAGGGCCTATTTGTTTAAAGATTGGTCGGATTAAAAGGATTAAAATTACTCGTTTAATCCGCCGAGGTGATGTTTCTTTAATGCGGATTAATTTTAATCGAATCCGTTTAATCTTTACAGAAATAGGGCCTTAGAAACTTAGCGGAAAAATAATTCAGTATTTCACATGCCGGGCGAAGCTTGTCAGAAAATGCTTGAATGCGCACGGCCCGAAGCGAGGATCCCAGCAGATTGCGCAAGATAATGAGTGAGTCTTTGCGTTCATAGTTAATGTCGTTGAAGTAGAGTCGGTTTACATTGTTTCTGCCTGTGGCCACGTATCAGTACCTCAATAGGTTTAGGTACCATTGAATAGGTTTAGCTATTTGATCCAGGAAAAATCCAGGTTTATATTTCTTCCACATTTACACAAACCACAAAAGTTGTGCTTTTGATTGGAGGGTGGGGGGGGGCAAAAGGCGAACTGGCCTTAATCTGCCGGGTAACAACAAATACAAACGGCTGGCAACTGTCCCAATAGCATGATTCAACAGTAGAAATTGAAAACGAATTGTCTGTAGAGTTATGAATGTTAAACATGTTGAATTTAAACATTTTGAACTGACACCGAGTGAGTAGATATAAAATGCTGATTCTGGCACAAAATAGGATCCATTTCTAGTTCAAAACTCGGTGGATCCTACTTGCTTCCAGTTCAAAAGTGGATCCTAGAAAATAGGAGCTCCGGAGGATCCTATAATAAAGTTAATAATGACAGAACGCGGTCGTCTGTAACAGATTCTTAAGATAGTTAGCTACAGATCACAGAACCTGTTTTCAAAACGAGTAAAGGACATCACAAATTTCCATTTTATTCATAATTTCGAAACACAACGTAATACGTGCAAAACCAGTTAGTAGTTATTGCTGCACTTCTCTTATTGCTGCACTTCTGTTAACCTTAATATCACGCATGTATTTATCAGCGAACCTTCTTACAGTTGCATTGGAATTTACCACAGTCTCCGCAACAATCTATTTTAACAGCAATATAATCAACAAATAGTTAAACCGTATTTTTGTTTAACACTACCGACGTTTTTACGTCGACTATAGATCCAGAAACCTGTTCCGTAAACAAGCATAGGCGTTGAAATTCACTACGTTGTAGTTTGAATAGGAAACAGCAATATAGTTAGTAGAAACCAGACAGTAGTCACTGTTATGTGTTTTAGAGAAACTCGCTGACGTATTTTATTGTTAACATAGCTAGCTATAAAACTTGAACCAGTTTTGTAGACCAATGAACAATATTGCAATTTCCGCCTTTCACAATTTTTGAAATGTCAACACATACGTATGTAAGAAGACTTCTTCGTCATTCATTTCTGCTAGATTAGCAAGTATGTGAATATCAATGCTTTTGTTCTTCTGAATTGCCAATTTATAAGATTCACTGGTGTCTATACCTTTATCTTCTTCAATTAAATCCTTCTTGTCGCGTATTTCATTTATTATTGGATCATTTTGGAAAGCAGTAAATTGGGCAAATTTGTTTAATAGCAAATCATTGAGTGTCTGGCGGATACGTGGCATCAAATCGGCTAATGCTTCAAGTCGAGCCCCTGCTGTGGAATAACCGTCTTCTTCTATTCTCTTAGAAGCCTCTTGAACTTGGAATTATGCCTGTCTAAGGCTTCAGCTTTTAGGTCATTCCAGAAAGCGCCTAGCTGTTCAGTTTCCTGGTCTCTAGCATCATCCCTGGTCATATTTGAATCCTGATCAGAGTCAGCGCCGTCGTTATCGCTCTCATCAGCTATGGCTTCGTTACTTACATTGTCTAGCTGATGAGTCCTCACTTTATGATTGTACAGGCTTTGACGATGTGAATAAGTCTTCATACAAACAGGACAGTCATACATTGTCAATACCTACGTCAGTACATACTGTAAGTGTGAAAAATGTCGCCACTTTTGTTAATTCTGACTTACGACTTACACAAGCCTATGCACTGCTCACGCCCCACCTTTCGTCCACCTCTTAATTTCAGTACGTCTTCTAAATATGAATTTCGAAACGTTCTGCCTACAACTCTGGTAAGGCTCATCAAGAGTTACATAATTATAAGAGTATGCCACAATTCAAGCTCTATGTTATCAGAGCAAAAACTATGCTCTGCACGCTAACGGCCCACCCCCTCGCAAATCAGACCCTAGTGACCCCCCCTCGCAAATCAGTACCTAGTCGAAACGGGCCGCTAGCGAGCAGAGCATAGTTTTTGCTCTGATAACATGAGTGTGCCTAGTGGCACACTCTTATATTATGTACTCTTGGGCTCATGTGCTACAACTGCAGCACTTAGGTTTTATCTATGTTAATTTTGGTCCGAATCAGTCTGCTTATTGTACAAAGCCTCAAAGCAGGTAGCTTAAGGTGGTGATTCCTTTTAGGCACATATTGTTAGTTGGCGGCGTAAATCAAGATGAAATTTGACGAAACTTTCCGAAATGCGTTCTTTTAGCGTTCTAACACCCTCCGCGCAATCCAGATTCAAAAAATTGAGATTTCCGGACAGGGCAGTTTTTCCAAATTTCTGAACGTTTGGCGGCAGCTGTACAGTAATGACTATGTTCATTGGAAAGATCTCGTTGAGCTTCATATTTAATTTTTTATTTAAAGCATACTTTTTAAAGCAACTTTCTGGCTTTTCTCTACCGTGAGATATGGCTGATTTTCTTGTTTTGGCGTAGAAAACTTGTCATTTTTGCAGAAATCAAATAATCCATCATTTCTCGTACTATGTAAGCCGTAAAACCAAAGTAAGGGCGTCGATCTAAAGGTCTCACAGTAGCAAATTGTCCGACGCATGATCGTCTTCCGACAGCTATCCCGTAGGCTGCTATCATAAAAATGTAGTTTTTGCAAAAACACGACCAATTTTTTTCTAAAGATTGTGGAGCACTCACCATGCAAGCTTGAGGGCTGCTATTTAATAGATGTGTTCTGCACAAATATACCCAGGGTCGTTTTTTAGTTGCCCCGATTATTGCTTTCCAGCTAAAGTAATCGCTTGACAAATTTGGGAGGCAAAATACAGGTTACGCACACATTTCAGCTTATTTCTCCATAACGAAGAGCGATTTCACAATAAATAAAAAATCGTCCCCAGCTATTTGATGGAGGTATCGAATGATATAACCGATGTCTCGCGAAAAAATTTACTTGAGTCTGCAAAAAATCTGGAAGATTATACTTCTTCTAAAATGTGTTAAAAATATTTTAGAAAAGCAGCATTACTTTCATAGTATGCATTAAAAACAGAAAATGTCAAGCTGCGTTTTGATATAAAAATGGCTTCTTAACTCCAAGTGATGTATGAGTAATAATGGTGCAAACTTTATGTGACCAAAGGGAATCACCACCTTAAACAAATGCAAATGTAGATAGGAACGTATTATATATTCAAATGCTATTCATCAACAATCAGTGAGGCCACAAATAGTATTTGCTGGTTAAACATAACTGGTTCTAGCTAAGAACATTTTAAAATTCATGAACAAGCAGATCAAATCTCAGCAAAGTGTTGTGCCATTATATAACTACCAGTTGGTAGGACCCAAATTCAAGAATTACTTTTCGGCATCGTAATATTCGTTAAGCGTAAGCTAGCAACACCAAGAGTACATAATGATAAGAGTGTGACAGCAGACAGGCTCTCTGTTATTAGAACAAAATCTATGCTATGCGCGCCATCGAATTACCCCCCCCCCACAAATTGACCCCCTCTCACACCGCCCCTATATGCCCCTATTGACCCCCTATATGTTACTCAATGTCACGTTATTTGTTATGTTGTTGTCCACCTGCATCCATATATATCAGATCTTTCGAACTCGTGAATTGCACTTCAATAGATACATAGAGATTACTAGGTGCATTTATATACATTTATATATATTTATACATTTATATTGTTCTCATTCAACAGGTCAGGCAGTTTAATGAGCTAATTGACCCGACTACAAAAGAAGTTTACTTGACAAACTGACTAACTAAACGCGTGTTTCTTATATATATATAAAACTAAAATAGTAATGAAAATCTGAAGGTGTTGTTATTCTCCGTTGTATTTCTTTGTTAGTGGTAGATTAAATCTAGCCTCTACATGAGCCCCCCCGCGAAGAGCGGAGCTCATATAGAGTGCACAATTGCCGGTAGTTTGAAAGTTACTTTCTTTGTCTGTTGGGTACTAGCATCCCCAATACCAAAAGCAGGTTTTACCCTGTCTATTGATATGGTTTCTTGGTGGCTGTTGTTCTGGATAGTGACGGTCTTGTCCGTCCTGGCAACGACTTTGTATGGGCCCGTGTATGGTCTTTGGAGGCTCCGCTGCTGGGTTTTCTCTTTGTGAATCCAGATATGGGTAGCTGTATCGAGGCCTTTTGGCACATGTGTTTTGGTGTTGTACAGACGTTGCGGTGGTTGAAATGTAGCTGTCGTTCTTCTGATCGCCTCGACAAGTGATGCTGCGGAAAGGCAAGACGCATTCGTGGACTGCTTTTGAAAGTAGGCACTAGGAAGACTCACGGTCTCACCGAATACCATTTGTGATGGTGCGAAACCATGCACATTTACAGTATTCCGAAGACCGAGCAAAATCAGTGGTAGGTTGTCCGACCATGACTTACCATCGCACCGAGCTTTTAGGGAATTTTTGAGGGTACGGTGAAAGCGTTCGATGGCTCCGTTAGCCTGAGGGTGATAGGCAGTTGTTGTTCTGTGGGATACTTGTAGCAGTCGCAGCGTGTCTTTCCATACCTGGGATTCAAACTGTGTGCCGCGGTCGGATATGACAGTTTCTGGTATTCCATATCTGCTTATCCACGCTGCAACAAAGCTCTTTGCCACAGCCTCGGCCGATATGGTTGTTAATGTTGCGACTTCCATCCAGCAGGTATACCTATCAATCATTGTCAGAAGATATCTGTGATTGCGGGAAGGAGGCAATGGGCCAACCAAATCGATGTGTACGGTTTTAAACCTCCCTTTTGTTGGGATGACCATTATTGGTGACTTTGTGTGTTTTGTTATCTTGGACGACTGGCATTCGATGCACTCGCGACACCACTGCCTTATGTCGCGATGCATCTTTGGCCAGATGTATTTGGATGAAATGAGTCGCTGGGTTGCCTTTATTCCGGGATGATGGAGGCAATGCATTTCTTGGAAGACAGGCTTTCGGATTTCCTTCGCAAGAAATGGGCGCTTTATCCCATTTTTCTCGGAGCATACGAGTGTTGTATTGTTGGGAAGTACAACTGTTGTTATGTCAACTCCGCTTCGATTGAAGAAAGCTTGCAAGTCTTCGTCAGTGGCTTGTGACTGCGCTACCGCGTAACTGTCACACAGAGAGACAGCCGTTACGCGAGACAAGCAGTCTGCCACGACGTTGGTTGTTCCAGCCACGTGGACAATTGGGGCGTTGAATTCTGAAATGTAGGAAAGCCAACGAGTTTGTTGCATGGTAGGGTTTTTCATGCTGAGACAGTGAATGAGGGGTTTGTGGTCTGTCTTTATAGTGAACTTTTCCCCTTCTAACCATGAGAAATGTTTGAGGCTGTAGTAGATAGCTAGTAATTCCCTGTCGTAGGCTGATCTTTTTGCGTCTGCAGGCGTCAACTTCTTCGAGTAGAATGCCAACGGTTCCACGGTTTCTCTCCGGCATTTGATTCCTGCTGCAAAACAGCTCCAATTGCATAGCCGGAAGCGTCTGTTGTAAGCGATAGTTTGGCTTGTGTCTTAGGGTGTCGGAGCAATGTGGCGTTAACCACACTTTGTTTCAGGTCACTGAAGGCCTGATCTGCCCTTACATCCCAATCAAGCTTCGTGTTTTTGTCCCTTGTAGTCCTTGTTAAATCTGTCAGAGGAGAGGCTGTTTCGGAAAAGTGTGGAACAAATCTATGATAAAAGCCGCACATTCCCAAAAACCGCTTTAGTTGCTTTACTGTTTCTGGTTTTGGGAATTCACTGATGGCCTTTGTCTTTCGTGGGTCTGGTTGTATTCCTTTGTCGCTCACTCGAACGCCTAAGAAGCCAATTTCTTTTTGGAAAAATTGGCACTTTGTAGGCTTGATGTACAGTCCATTGTCTGACAATAGCTTGAATACTGTATCGAGATGTTGTATATGTTGCTGGATTGAGCGACTTCCGATAAGTAGGTCGTCTACGTAATTCCCTACGTAGTCTATTTCCTTCAATAAACTATCCATGAATCTCTGGAAAGTTTGTGCCGAGTTTCGAAGACCAAATGGCATCCTTTTATACAAGAATAGACCAAATGGCGTTGTTATTGCTGTTTTAGGCTGGTCTTCTAGGGCGACGGGAATGAGATGGTAAGCTTTCACTAAGTCTAGCTTAGAGAAAACGGAACAGCCTTCAAACTTAGCTACCACATCGGCTGCATCGGCTGCACGCGTGTTTCTTATATATATATATAAAACTAAAATAGTAATGAAAATCTGAAGGTGTTGTTATTCTCCGTTGTATTTCTTTGTTAGTGGTAGATTAAATCTAGCCTCTACAGGCAGAATCAAGATTAGTACTAAAGTAAAACCCTGAAATTAACAAAATTTGTAACTGTAACAGAAGCAGAATATCCAAATTCTTTGGATCTTCTAAAAAGCGTTTTTCGCAAAAATACACAAATGGCAATTCAAAATAATGCAAGATTACCATTTTTCTAAAATTTTCAAATAGAAAAGGCCTATGTACGACCAATTCACTATCAATTTATCCTAACTAACGTTAATAGTATCAAGAGTACATAATATATAGGAGTGTGACAGCAGGCAAGCTCTCTGTTATCAGCTGTAGGTACATACTATGTTCGCTAACGGCTGACCCTCCCCCCCCCACAAATGTGTATGTGCTCTTCAAAGAAATTCGCACGCTATCTTTATGTGTTAAAGCTCGAAAACACAACTACTCAGTTGGCTCAATGTGCGTCTGCTTCGAACATTAACGCGTAAAGATAGCCTGCGAATTTCTTTGAAGCGCACATACACGTTTGTGGGGGGGTCAGCCGTTAGCGAACATAGCATGTACCTTACAGCTGATAACAGAGAGCTTGCCTGCTGTCACACTCTTATGTATTATGTATCTTGATAGTATTTACAAATGCTTCAAATACTGCACGGAGCATACACGATTCTCTATTGACTTAAATTCAAAGAATTCACAGATGCAATTAACACAAAAAATGCATTAGCGTTAGGAGCTTTAGTTAGAATAGATGTAACAGTTGCCAAATTAACCTTTTTAAACATTTCCACAACGGATTTAATCCGTAGTTTCGAAAAATCTCCAACTTCGGGGGCTCCGCCCCCAGACCCCCCGGTGTACGTTTGCAATAATCCTGCTATCAAGGATCACCAGTTCTCAAAGTTTTCGAAACCGAATGTATGTTTTAATATTTGCTACCTTTCTTCTTCTTCTTCTTCTCCTAAATATTTCATAAATTTTTAATACTTTAATTAGTTTAACTAACATTGAAATATCAGAATAAAGTGTGTCAATAATGTGTCGAAAATTACTAAGTTCTGCAACAGGCGCCAAATAAAATCTTTTTAAACATTTCCATTACGGATTATTCTGTAATTTCAAAAAATTCTTCAACTTCTGGGGGGCTCCGCCCCCCAGACCCCTCGCCGTGTATGTTGGACATTCTAGGTAGGTAATCCTGTAATCGTGCATTACAGTTAAGCAGCATCAGCTTTCTAAATACTCTAACTAGCTTTGCACTAAAGAAATTATCGAAATTTTCATAAATAAAACAATTTTTGCACTAAAAAACACGCTAAAACAAAAATTCTGCCTGGTCGCGAAATTTCTTAACGGGACGTAACTTAAGTTTAGCGGGACGCAAGGTTGACGCAAATCCCAAAACCAAAAAACCCTGGATGGCAGCCTACTAGATAGCAATTGGAAATTGCCTTCCAAAAATTGTCTCTGTAAGACTTTCAAATCGACCCCTTTAGTTTAATTCAACGGCTTGCGTAGCTTTTAAGTAGTAATGAATAGTTTGATTTCTGCAAAAATGACAACATTTAGACGCAAAAATAAGAAAGATGGCTATATCTCACGATAGAGAAAAGCTAGACAGTTGCTTCAAAAAGCAAAAATGTAGAGCAAAACGAGATCTTTTGAATGAATATAAATATGACTGGGCAACTGCTGTCAGTCAAGTGTTGTCAAAAACCGTCCTGAACGCAAATGTCGAAGTCTAAACAGAATTGCGTGGAGGGTGTTAGAACGCTAAAATAATTGTTTTGGGAAGTTTCATCAAACGTCATCTTGATTTGAGCCGTCAGCCAACCATAAGTCCCCTAAAGGAATCACTACTTTAATATCAAATGAAAGTAATGAGTTCTGTTGTTCCATGGCTTGGTGCTTCTCTACTTCGAAGTTTGAACCAATGTCGTGTTAGAAGTGGCTGTGATTACACGATTTCTTATTAAATGATATTCTGCTTTTGCGGTTGTAAACGTTATCTGACTTATGATCTCAACACTGTTGCAAGTCACTCTTGTTCTGAGGCATAAAAACTGAAAATAAAAGCTGAACTCGTGTTTCTTGGAAATATGTAGTTCACAGACATAGACAAAACCTCCTCCCTTTGTTGTTCACACAACGACAGGGGCCAGGAAAATAACAAGGTGGAACCAGATAGATCGTTCTAAAGGCAGTGTCAAAATCAAGCTTAAGCTTTCACTAATGACAAACCTGAACGGGAGGTCAAATTTCACTGACCCTTGTGGAAGCAAATTTGAGTACCCCTTGTGAGATAGATTTTTCTTAGGGGGACTTTTGAGAGCGATTTTTACGCGATTTTTGCCATTTTTTAAAAAAAAACAGCTATTTTTTAGTTAAAACACGTTTTTCGGACGTTTTTTAGCAAAAAACAGCAATTTTAAGTGAAAAATTCCGGCGAGGCCGGAAAATTTTTGGAAATTTTATTCGTAAAACCTATTTTTTGGGCAATTTTCTTACCCCTTGTGGCCAATTTTCTTACCCCTTGTGGGAGCAATTTCTCGACCCCTTTTGGACAACTTCCCCGAGGGGGGGGGAATTTCCCTTTCCCCCCCCCTTATTCACCTGTGAATGAAACCCTAACTATTTTAGTTTTATTGTCGTAAGCAACTACAAGAACCATATCGTACAAGATCGGCCGAATATTTGAAGTAACAAAGTAAAGCGCAAACTCTCAAATTTAATGCTCAATCCCAAATAAGTGAACTAGTTCCGCAGCGAGAAAGAAAGCCAGAGAACAAGAAGCGTCGCATAATATAACTGCTTTTTCAGTTGCCACTAATTGCAAAATGGAATTGCCATGAACTTGACTAAGGTCGTTGTGCTAGTGCTTGTGCTTTATCATTTTCGGGCAATTAAGGTGCTTTTAACAGCACCAGAATGGAGCGCATCCCGATAGACACCTGCAGGATAATGAGAGGCCCGTGAGGGACTGATTTCAAACTGGTCCCCTAAAAATGTTACATTAGTGGAATTTCGCCGAGCTCGACTTCGACGACCATTCTCTGACAGATTTGCCCTCGATCCATTCACCGCTGAGAATACCTAAAACAGTAAAAACAAGACTAATCAGTAAGTTATTGTAATGTGGAAAACGTACTCTGCAATTGCATATTAGCAAATTTTCATTTCCTTAGTTTTCAAGATCGGAAATATATTGTGTCAGCCCAGCCCGCGTATTCATGCTTCTGCGCCTCTCCTACACAAACTGTTTTTGTTTTTTTTGAAAATAGCTCAGTTCAAGCTACGAATATATTCATATTTTATGTATTGTATAAAACATAGAAGAGAAAAATTAAGAAAAACAGAAAGAAGCTAGCACGGAAAGTTGAAAAGTGAAATACCCGCATTTCTGAATTTGCTGCAGTTCCGTTTAAGGCAAAACCATTTTCCATTGACTTAGGTTCCACAAGATTTGATTCTCGATGAAGAATGAACTGCTTAAAGTCCCATCCCAATTTCTTAGCTCTCTTTAAGGCCCAGAAAATCACCTCAGCCAAAATGTAAAGGGTGGCAACAATAACGCCACCAAGCAATAAAAATAGGGTTTCCGTTATGTTGGAAAAGGTTAACTTCTCCAAGACATAACCACTTAGACCGTCTTCTAGAACGGTACTATTTCCACGACGTATCGTATCCGAAATAAGAAGTCTGTCGTAAAGATCGGGCACCGAGCCGGCAATAAAGGCATATTCCAAACGATTTTTGATGTACCATGGAAGGGAATTTCTGTACCACAGAACTTTGAAATCCACTGGCATACTGTCATCTCTTACAACCAGTAAACTTTTATTAGACTGTCCTAGGTAATAGTTTATTCTGGTTGTAAAATCCACAATAGTGGCATATTTCCATACAGTTAAATGTTGATTGAGTTCTTGGATTATGTTAACTGATTTATGTTCGTGCTCCAAAATCTTGTAGGCTGCCGGATTCAGAAAGAGATTTGGCATGCTCAGTTTAAAATCTTCGAAAACATCCCGATAAACTAGAATGAAACACTTTTGATTGACAACTAGACTCATTAGACCTTCATAGTTGCTAAAGGGCAATCGTATCTCAGGCGGTTTGGCCAGTTCAATTGCAATACTGTTGGCAACAATACCAAGAAATATACTAACAATAAATGATAGAATGTGTTCAATAAATTGTCCAGAAGCCCAACGAGACCTATGAACCCAATATCGATATTCATCGCCAAGCAATTGCTTCATGTAATGTTCAGAAATTGCCAGAAAAATTGCTGTTATCAGGATACTGCAAGCCAGTGACAACCAAACATCACCATGATAAGTATCAAACAGTGATGTATCATGAAACGTTTCTCTATTCTCCGGCTTTCCCACCAAGAAGGCGGGTTTGTCGGAAACCATGGGACCGGTAGCACTGCAACAGCTGGCGAATTCGCTCATATTAGCGGAGATGGCTCTACCGAGCATATCAATGGTTCCGTTGATCAAGGCACTTTTGAGATCATCGAAGTCGGCCAACTTTTTCATAGTCACATTGATACCCGCATTGTGTAAGACTCTTATGGTTACCATAATGTCAACTCCAGGATTGGCACAGTTGGAGGGATAGTCCACAAAACAGTTTTCGACGTAGGGTGAGGATACCACTGCTCCTACTGTTATCTGTCTCATAATAGTATCATTTTCAAAAAATGTACATATCTGTAACATTAAACCAACAGGGCAATATAAGTCACAGTATGCATACAAACGCCGTTTACCAAACAATAAATGGGCTTGAATACTAATTAATGGACTTAAATGTAAACGCTTGAGCTTCTTAAGACTACAAATGAAATTTAAGCGACTTATGAAAACACAAATAACAATAAATAATAACTTTTTAGTTTCCCTCTCATTGCTTTTAGCGAGTAGCCATAACAGTACCAATCAACCAATGCTATCAATGACTAAGACTTCGTTGTCGTAAACCCCAGTTAACATATCTGTAGCGGTGTCACCCGGGTTTTGGCATTGATAGCATTGGGCATTGAACCATGATTTCCTGCTTCTGCCAACCGTATAGAGATATACGTTTGTAATAGAGATTCCTGGGAGTTTAACCACAGCACTACCTCCACTACATGAGCTGGCGCAATGTAACGCAAGCCCTGACAGCTAAGGAGATTTCTGACTACAGTCCTTGTCAGAAATAAGTTTCTTATTTTCGCGAATGTTCGCAGTTTCGCGAAGACATTCGACACGAAACATTTTGATGAATGTTCGCGAAGGGTCGAATGCAGAGTCTTTTGTGCATTCGCAGTTTTTCTGACATGTCAAAACAAACAGCAGGAGTGCCTGCTGCTTTAACTGAATTGCTAGTATCCACCGGCCAACTGTTCAGTTTTACCTCTGTGTAGTATAGAGCTTTGGACTGGCAGCTGTGCAATAAAAGCAAGTTTAAGCTTAAGCTTTTGACAAGGAATCAATCACGTCCTGCCGCGCTGCGAAGGAGAATTCAAGCCGACCTTCGCGAAAGTTATGTAAAACCAAGAGTCCATGATTTTCTTCTATTATCAAGAAGAAGAGTAAGCCACTAGAGTTCTCCTCTTCTTGGCATTGCGTAACGGTGCTCCGACCACAATGCACGAATCTTTCCCAGTTTGGGGGGGTCGACAGGTATACCCCCTCCGTTTGGTGGTGGGGGGGGGTAGCCGAAAGTGGTCCCCGTTTCGTGGGAGGGTAGCCAAAAGTGGTCCCCGTTTGGGGGGGGATCCCTAAAAGAGGTCCCCGTTTGGGGAGGGGGTCGCTGAAAGAGGTCCCCGTTTGGGGGAGGGGTCGTTCAGGCAGGCTAAGTTTGGCCCATCCTGATTGGCTGAAGGCGACCCCCCGCCCCAAACGGGGACCACTTTTTGTGACCCCCCCAAACGGGGACCAGTTATTGTGACCCCCCAAACGGGGACCCATTTTCGAATAGAACAAAACTACCGTAGTCCTTTGCTTTTGCTAGACCTCCCCCAAACGGAGGAGGGGGGTTTCTGCAATCTGATTGGCTGTTGGCTACCCCCCCCCCCCCAACAAACGGGGACCTCTTTTTGGCTACCCCCCCCCACCAAACGGAGGGGGGTATGCGCTGTCAATTCGGTCGACCCCTCCCCCAAATGGGGGAACATTAGCATATTGCGGTCAGAGCACCGTTACGTAATGCCAAGAAGAGGAGCCCACTAGTGGCTTACTCTTCTTCTTTATAATAATGCAATTATGCACTCTTGGTAAAACTAAATTCGCAAATTCGCGAAAGCCTTTCGCATTCGCCTTCGCGAAGAAACGTATTTCTGACCAGGACTGTAGGCGGATCTGTTTTAAACCCGGACGAGTCTCACCAGGGAGTGGGGGATAAGAATTTCGGGGAACGCTGGAATGGAATGTCTGACGCCTGAGAGATAGGGAAGTTGAACCGATAAACACGCTCAGAAAGTGCCCCGGGCTAATTTCAGAGTGCCTATCTAGAGTTACGAAATTTAGAGAAAGGTACGAAATTACTCAGACCTAGTTTTATTAAGTTAAATAGCAGGACTTAGTCAGACAACTGACGGTTTAATGGTAACACAATTAATAACGATACAAAATTAATTAAAGGTTAACAACAATACCAATAACCTTACTGGCTACCAGCAAGAACACATAATAAGAGTGTGACAGCAGGTAAGCTCTCTGTTATCAGCTAACGGCTGACCCCCCACAAATGTGGATGTTCACTTCAAAGAAATTTGCACGCAATCTTTACGTGTTAAGGCTCGAAAACACAACTATGTGCTCGGTTGGGTCAATGTGCGTCTGTTGCAGGCTTAGAACGCAAAGTGCAAATTTCTTTGAAGTGGTCATACACATTTGTGGGGGAGGGGTCAGCCGTTAGGGAACAGAGCATGTACCTAGAGCTGATAACAGAAAGCTTGCCTGCTGTCACGCTCTTATACTCTATGTACTTTTGCTATGTACCAGTAAAGTGAGAGTCGGAGGAAGGGGAGACAAAACGGAGAAATTGGGGGAAACGGAAAGTCAAGAAAAAAGGAAAAAGGAAAAAGACAGACGGAAAGTCGAGCACAAAGGGGGAGGAAAATGTGAGTTGAGTTAGCAGTAAAAAGGGATTAAAAATAGAAAAGGGTTAACAAAAAGGGTACGTAAATGGAATAGGAAGGACAACCCCCAGAATTCAGCAAAAATGGTGGATCAAAAATGTCACAATACGACTGTTTGGCGGGCACCACTACAAAATCTCAACTCAAGGTGGTATGACTAATGATTATGAGCATAAAGGTATGTTGCGAAAAACCGATGATATAAGTTGATTTTTGTGCTCAATCTTCTAGCCAAACATAAAACAATTTCTATGCAGTGTTAATTATAGAAATGACTAATATTGATATTTTCATTTATTTTGATTCTACCCAGTACAAATATATGTTAATGACTATTCTTTATCCATTCTATAGATATATACATCATTCTATTTTACAAACGCCGTTATGATGACGTATATAATTATCTGGTACATAGTAACGCAAATTTAAAGAAATTTGGACTTCTGAAAAGATATCTCCCATTTGGGTGCTGTTGCGTTAGGCAACCTGTCACTTCAGATTTTGCACTTTCTCTTTAATAATAAAGGGTTTCATTAGGGCACTGAGCTTTAGAGAAATTGACACTGTTTAAAAATTTGTGTAAATTGTTTAGATAACATAATGTGTCATTGTACCTTTGTGCATGTATCATCTATTTATCCCTGTTTAGCAACAATTAATTTGTTAAAAAGTATTTAGTGTGATTTCAAAGTTTTAAATTTTGTGTTTCGGAATTGTAAGTTCTTTCTATGTAAGTTTGCATTTTGCATCAGCACTTAAGATGACTTCAGCAAAACTTTGGCAATCCTTAAGAAAGAACGAATTTGGATTTTCAAAATAAGAATTTTAAATTAGTAAACAATTGAAATTGTAAACTTGACATAGTATTTGCGAACTCTACTGTTTCGCACAAATTTGTTTTACTACTTTTTTAACTACATGCTAACTAACTGTCTAATTAATTGTTAAATACACTAAACTATATTTATTCAAAACAGTCATCCAGTACCAAAAATATTCAAAATACTTCAACATACTCAAAATAGTCATCCATCAAGTAGTCTGAAATATCGAAGGAACACGTAAACGGTGCCCTAACGGAACGGTGCCCTAATGCAACAGTGCCGTAACGAAACAGTCAAAATTGGAGAAATTAAAAAGAGTACCATAATGGGAAACAATGGCTTCAGGTCCCTCTGGTTTCTCGCAAATTGAGACTAAAATTTTTGCCGGAATAAATTGGAAAACTTTAGTTACAGGACACGCCTGTGTTGTACTCAGAATGCGATCTATGGAGCTTATTTAAAAACCCCAAACCTCCAGAGCCCAGACATTCTAGAAAACACATATCCTGCAGCAAAACTTGAAATTAGATTATTGCGGATCAAACCTCTTTAAAAGTTAAGCACCCCCAAAAACCCCTAATAAAAATCAATCCGAAATAAGAAATTTGTGAATACGATCATAGGACATCTTGTTGTGTGCAGAGTAAGTGAAGCTATTAATTTGTCGTTTTTGTAGCTTTTGTTAATCGTTCAGGAAGACTACTGTCTGGGTCGGTCCTGTTTTCATTGTTCAAAAATCATCAATTTCCCAAAATCTGACTTTAAAAATTTGCCAAAAATTCGTTACTCAACAGAATTGCGCAAATCCAGATAGCTGCAATCTAGAAATATTTCCTTAACATGTGTGCAAGCAAAGTAGTAGTTGTAGAATTGTATCAGAACACATGTCTTTGCCACCTCTCAAGGACTCTAGAACGATAGAAGCAATATTATGCAAACTGATCTTGTCTTGCTTAGTAGACCCACGGGGAATATAGGATAATGAGGAAATTGGAGATAATCGAAAACCGGCAAAAAGTAACCCCTCTCTATAGTTTGCAAGACTAACAATTGCAGGCTGCCTTGACGGAACTACAGGAAACGAAAAACTGATAATATTTGTTTAATTGGATTAACTTTGCAGAACTATTGGAAGCTATTTTATGCAGAACTGTTTGCATAAAGATTGTTTAAATAGAATATCAGGCTAAAGCAACAGTTTGTGTAGCTATGCAAAGCCATTATAAAATTAAGCTTTACTAATCCTTGCTTATTTTATTCTTTAAGTTTTCACTCCTCAATTTTTTGCCTTTAGTTTCTTTCCCTGTTGATACATTACTTCGCTATAGCACGAAGGTGTCTTAAAAGCTAAAGCTGGTTTGCCTGCTTGGTTCATCAAAAATAAACGTGATTTTAAAGGTTCAATTAAAAAACTAAACAAACATTCAATATAAATTAAAACAAAGTATACAGACCTTTATGACAAAGATTAAACTTATGGAGAGTTTGATGAACTCCTCACTGGAATCTAACTTTGCTGATTTGCGAAGGAAGTTACCAAGTTTAGCTGCGTAATGATGGTGACCAGGAATGGCCAAAGCAGTCAAAAATACAGTAAAATATCTATTATCCTAGCTAGGCATGGAAAGTTGGCTATAAATATTTTATCAGAAAAAGGAAAACGCTAAAAAACCTAGGAAACTCTGAGCCTAAAAGGCACTCAAATGCTGCCCCGCTCTCTCTTTCCATAGTCAAGTTTAAAAGCTCATTTTCTGGTTTCCACGGCAACCAAACCCACCTACCGACTGTTTTCACCCAATTTTCTGATAACCTGATGTGAAAACTATACTGTGCCAACAAACTAAGTCATGACTTAACTTTGTATGAAAATAATAGGAAATTGCGTGACAGTAGTTTTAGTTATTTTCAAAGGGAAATGATGAATTATGAAAAGGGTCTTTGAAGATCTAGAATAGAATGGCTTGTTCAGCTGACACGCGTGAACGTATGGTTTACATTTTCTGCTTTATTATATTATTTTCAAAAGGAAATATCAATAGCTAGCAAAAGTAATTTCCAGACTGGAATGTATATCATGTATGCCTCGATCAGTATATAAGTACAGAACTAAATTTAGCCGAGTTTGGTCAGAAAAGTTCTCTAATCCGTGTGATATCAGGTCAACTTAAAATACAATTTAAAAATTAGAACAAATATTTAAAAATCAGTATTGATTGTCAGAAAATTCTAATGATTGTGTAGAATATTTCCTTGATTTTACCCTAAATTATTCAAAAGTGAGTGCTAACTTCATCAAAAATCAATCTAAATTTGACTGCTGTGTACGGTCCAAGGCCGTACATAGCTAGTACATCTTCATCGCCATTTTGATTATAACTTTATTCATTCTGGTTTCAAATTTCCTAACGTGTGGCGGTTTTTGGGCGCCATCTTGTGATCATCTTTTTCTGGCGCGGATTGTTGGTTAGTCGGGGGGATCGTTTGGGGTCACACCCACGCTGATACTTGGTGTTCACATACGGTTTGTTTCTTTGATTGAGATTTTGTTAAAGTCTATTTGTGCTTGCCCGTTTTCCATTTCCTGCCGTTTTGTGGATGTTTTATTTGAAATTATCAAGAATATTGTTTTTATGTTTGAAGGTGTTGGAACTTTGTATTTTCTGTCTTTGTGAAAGTAAATCCGTGAAATTAGGGCTGTGCCGATTACTTTAATTAGGTTAGCGATTAAGTAGGGTTAGAATCAGACTTATTACACACTCAACCTCGAACCTTTAATCTTTATTGAATAAATTATTTACATACAGAATTTCATAATTCGACAATTGTTGGAAAATTGCTTTGTGAAAAATAGAAGGAGAAGGAGAATGGTGTTTCTGGCAATTTGCGGGAGCAAAACACCCCTACCCATTTTTCGCTTACACTGGGAGCGGCCGCATTACGCAAGGTTCCCCCCCGTTTTTCATAACCAATATTCCTATCTTTTTTTATGAAGAATAAATAGAGAACATATGGTCCATGTGAAAAATACATGTATTTTATATAGAAAATCGAAGACTGGCAAGGATAGCAACAACAATTTCAACAAAAATTAAAGGAAGAATCGTTGAGAGGCAGCAGGAAAAACCATTACTTGGGGTTGAGAGCAGACATGTGCAGGAGGGGAAGTTCTGGGGGGGGGCGGTAAGCCGGCGGCCTCAGGCCGCCGGAAAATCGGATTATTCCGGCTTTTTGCCCAAAAAACCGGAAAAGCTCCGGATTCTGGGGGGGGGGTGAGCTCCAGGTCTGGGCGGTGCAAACCCCCCCCCAAGCACATGTATGGTTGAGATAACTGTAAACCTGCAGATTTGAGATCTTTCGCCACCACCAGCAATGGCACTGACCAAATTTGACAATCTCTCTTAGCGTCCAGCATGTTTTGAAAATCGCACCTACCTAATCGGCACTCCAGGAGGTAGGTGAATGTCACTGAATGATAATTCACCCCTATCCTGTTACGCCTCCTATCTGATCCTAAACTATCTATCCACAACGCCCGCACCCCTTTCCATTAGTTGTTCACATACAACAAGTAACCTTCTTCAACACGGAAACCAGCAAACCAATTATATCTACTCTTCTAATTAACGTGGGTATCTACTGTCTGAGTCTTCCGGACTTACTTTTGAGCTGATAAAACATAGCGTATGACGCTTGTCATACGCATATGTATTATATATGTACTCATGATTATACAGATTAAACCTGGTTTGACCAAAAACTAAATTCTACTTTAGTTCGATCCATTTTAATTGGGCGAAAGAGAAGGGTCCCCGACCCCTGGCTCCGGCCCTTCCCTGGCGCCGTCAGTGGTTAACACACCTAATCTCGTTCGTATTTCACTAGCATAAAGAAATGTTCAAACCACACTAGCTTAGAATTATAAAAATGCTAGCAACTTTTCAAATCAATTCGGAACGATTTTATGTAGCGCTTTACGGTCATCTTCTGTCATAAAAATTGGCAAGATTTCGATTCAATTGACCACAAGAGATTTGTTCCCCTACTTCATCTACTTTTAACCTTTTACAGTTGACTCTTACCGTTTTCGGTGAGCGGATCCATTATAAATCTAAATAAGAGGTAGTTGCTAAAATAATTTGTAATCTTAAGTACGTTTTGAAAAATTTTCAAGCCTGATCAAATTGTGAGCATGAAAGTGAAATGACTGTTGACCAGTCCCTGACTTATGTGTGTTCACCACCTTTCAACTTTGCACATTTACGATCAGGCCCATGTCAAGATAAAAGTCACTTTTTGATGCGTTCTGACCTACCACTTGATTTTCTTGAAGCTTTTATTTTCATGGGGATTCTTGGGGTTCTGGGGGTTCTTAATTTTTTGTAGAGATTTGATCTATAACTATGTTTAGTTTCATTCTTTGATGGGGGTTCTGGGGGTTCTTGGGGGTTCTTAACTTTTCGAAGAGATTTGATCCGTGACTGCATATATTTAGTTTCAAATTTTTGATTTGGGTTCTTGGGGTTCTGGGGGTTCTGAAATTTTTTCAGGAGATTTGATCCTCTACTGCTTAGTTTTAAGTGTTTGCTGGAAATTCTGAGTGTTCTGGAGTCCGGGTGTACCGAAAAGTGTGCGCATTGTCTGGGCCTAAATTAAGGGCGAACTTGTTGCTGTTGTCGTCAGCTTTCGATTGACACCCATATTGTGGATATTGGATGTTTCATACACAGAATTTTCAGTCTAAGTTTATGAGAAAAGCGAGGAGGACCTCCCCCCCCCCAGTACACCCCGGTTCTATGCTACAAATTTGATGACTGAGATACATATATACATATTATAAACATACCATGTCTGCTGAAGTACCTGCTGAAGGAAAGGATCCGCAACGTAGTCACGTACAAATCAAAGTCCTGGATGCAAACGCATGAAAAAATTTGAGAACCTCCTTTTTTCTGATGAGGGTTCTGGGGGTTCTAACTTTTATCTTGACATGGGCCTACGATCATATGCATACCGCGAATTCGCGAAAATCAGAGACAAAATCTTTGATCGATTTTGATCGATCCATTTTAGTGGTCGATCAATCACTCGGATTGATGTCCCGACTCGATTTTTGAAATCAGGTACTTAGATCTAGCCTAGGGGCAACTTCTCAGCCAAATCGGAGTCCAAAAGTTTTTTTTAACCACAAGGGGGAACCAAGGCGAAAAATGTCCCATATGAATAAATGCCAAAACTTTTTGGTCCAAAAGAAGTCTTTTATAAATAACGTATGTTCATATTTTCACATATAATTCACCGATTTGATACCTATATAATGGGAAAGAAGCTCAAGCCATGGAGTTGCCTTTGTCATGCATATTATAATCATCGTGTACGTGCAGAATAAGAATTGTTTTATTGTTGTACAGGTCGTAAATGCATATGGTCGTAAATGTGAAAAGTTGAATGGTGGTGAACCACACATAAGTCAGGGACTGGTCAATAGTAATTTCACTTTCAAGCTCACAATTTGATCAGGTTTGAAAACTTTTCAAAACGCACTTAAAATTTCTTTAGGTGCTGGTTTCCTTTCGGGTATTTTTCACTCATACGGCTTTAATCCTTTACGTAAATAGCTAAAACACGAAATAACCTATTTCCGTGCTCTTTCACATTCTGGGACCAGTCCTATATTTTTAGGCCGAAAGATAAGAAAGTTTTGGTTTTTGGCCTTACGCTCCCGGTAGGTGGACAATGCACGGGATTGGCTGTTTATGGCTAGAAAGAGGACACGAAAATGAACATTTTTGCTTTTACAACCTTTGAGCTATCTCCAGTGGTTAAGTCAGTGTAAGCAAAAAACTGTTTTTAGGGCTAAAAATGGCCATTTTCGAGGAAATCAGTTTTTTTCAAAATTACTGCCAGATGTTAAGGACAAAGTAGTGTAGCGAAAGTGTTGTAATATAGCGATTACCAACAACTTGCTACTGGAACTGCGCCCAATAGATAACGCGCCTGGCCTAACAGAAGCCAGTTCGTGGGGAGCCTCGCCAGTAACTGATGTTACACGTAACGCACCAGGCTAACCCTAAGTAAGCCATAAAGGACCACGAATAAATATAGGCATTTAATAATGGCGCATTGGCCGGAAAAAGGCACGTACATAAATGAAGAGGCAAAGCATAGAAATAAGCACACATATAATAAGCATATAGTAAAGGCCACAATGACGGAGCTTAGGCATACCAACACAGAGAGCGCGTGGGAGCTACAGACGAGTGGGGGAACTCGGCTGTCTAGACAAGTGCCATGTCTATGGCGGCGACCACCCACTACTACATCAAACAACCAACTGAATTCAATAAACAGGAGAGACTGAAGTGTCTGCAGACGAATATGCAAATTAGTCTGCAGACTAAGCAAAGTATGTAAACAAATATCTTACACATATGCATCTCCACTACATCTCCCCAGGGCTCACGGCGCGAGCTCCTGCGAGGGCATACAATATGAAAAATACAGTAACAAAAATACACTAGTAGAAACTAATATACGCAAAAATACAAAACCTTTGGTCAATAAAGGAATACAACGTATATAAACTATAAGTAGAAAAACAACAAAATATATATTTGATTATCTGAAAAAGAAGAAACAAATAATATGAGCGTACTGCTGGTGACAAGAAACTAGTATAGTAATACTTCCAATAAAACTCATGGGTGAGGAGAGATGGAGGTCTCTCCTGTGGGTGTTAATCGTATGGTTGTGGTTAGTAAGGTACAAGTAATAATAATAATTATAATAAGTAACTATAAATATAATGTTAGAACCACATTAACCATAAGGTACCTGCCCTAAGAGGAGAAAAATATGAAAAACCCCCAATGCCATAAAGTATTACCATAGATGTTGCAGTACCACAGTACGAACCAGTAGCTGGCATTAACCAATGACCAGGCAAGTAGCACAGTTAAACTGGCCTATTATGCATAAGAGCATAAAGCTCGTAATATGTACAGATATAAATCTAACAAGGTGGCATAGATTAGAAAATGGCAATACAGAACTAAGCATAATAGTATTTAAGCTGCATAATAAGGAACAAGGCACCAATAAAAACATCAGTAGTGAAGAATAAGTAGTAACAACAATGAATATTGGGGTATTCCCGGTTAACAACATATATTAATTATAGTCACAATAAAAAAGAAAGGCCAATATTACAGTTCAAATCCAGCTTGAGGGTTGATGCTACCGTAACGGAGACGGAATTTCCCAAAAGCAAAATGATTATCGGATTTGAAAAGTAAGTTTTCAATGGCTGATGATAGTAAGTTCATGCCGAGAGTTGCTTGAGCCAATATTTTGCCAACCATAATGAGATAGATCGATGCAGTACTAGAGGGGACCGGCCCGGCAATCTGTATTACAGTCGCAGTAGCCGCCGGATCATTCCCGAACTGGAGTCCAGGGCCGCCTGAGTCTAAAGCGACCACGCCGGTTTGGCAAGAATGGCAATGTAAGGCATGAATAGCAGCCACAGAAGCCAATCAGTGCATAAAACTGTTAGTAATTATAACGGAATCACAATTGGCGGGCACACGGAGGTCAGACGAATTGATATGACGGTTTTCGCTGCTAACCTCCGAGTCCAGTAACCCTTCCGCCACCGAACCGATGACGCCCCTGCTCGACTCATCTATTATTGGATGCTGCCCATGACGAAGATTGATGAACAGCGTTGGACGAAATTGTTCCAATAGACGAAGAGCAGTTTAGTCATCGCTCGTTGGGGGTGACAGAGAGGGTCTGTGCCCATTCTTCCGCCGTGACGTGTTCACTGCGGTCTCGAGCCTCGACCAAAGGACGCTCAACAGGCAATACATTGAGGTCTCCATTGGAGGCCACCGGAAGAGAATCGAGAAAAGTACCCACACCAACCGCTGTTTACCGTTCGCTAGCATTGCGGAGGTGTTGGTTCGTCAGAACCGAGTTCCACACCAGCTGGTTGCGTGTCGCCGGCAACTACGCCCGAGAACGTACCTTTTTCGCCGTCAGTCGCTAAATTCACGACCAAGATGGATTGTTTTAGTCCCCGAAGTTGTTGGGATAATAGTTGAAGCACCTCCAGCAGGAGCCAACTCAGCTGAAGGCGAAGACAAAGGTACTTTTGAAGGTGCAGGTGGAGGAGTTGCCGACTCCTTCGATTTCTGCTGATGCTGACGTTGAGAGTTCAATTCTGACGCCAACGATGGTAAACTCTCATTCGCTGAAGGGGACTGACCAGACGGACGTGATCAGTCTCGTAGCCTGACGAACTGCCTCTCGCTGAGGCCGAGAAGTAGATAGGACAGGATTAAGTAAAGTCAAACGGTTGACTGCCTCCTGTCGTTTCGTCTGCAGGAGACGAATTTGCTGGTTGATGTCCGTAAGCTCACGTTGAGCTTGCTGTGATGGGTCAGACACAGCAGCGCCAGGTGTACCCGTCATTACCTGGACGAAAGATGATTCAAAGGTAGAAGGTGGAGACTGTCCCTTCCTAACCTTCTTGGTGCCTGCACCAGATCTTTCCGAGCTCCCCGAGGTACCAAGCTCGCCCAAGGCTACCGCGGGCCGTTTGGACCGTTTGCTCCAACCGGGGTAGGTCCGACCTTCCAAATGAAATGGCCTCGGCCGGTACCGGTAAAGGCTGAGCACCGCAACCAGGTGGAAATGGCACACACTGACATGATCCGTACTGTTCACATCCAGGCCGGGTGGCGTACCGCTTCGAGCCCCAGGAACACTCTAGCCGGAGGTGTGAGAGGTCACCCAATAGCAACGAACCGTTGTTGGGTGTTCCCTTGGGCAACCACCAGCAGCTAAAGGTAGGATCCCCGGATAAATGAGACTGTCCAGGGACAGACCGAAGAATAGCTGTACTGGCTGGTGTAGTCACTGGGAGCACGAAAGTTCCAGTGAGGGCTTGAAAATCAACTGGTCTCATACCCGGAGGGGATAGGGCCCGAAAGTTCCTCGGCGATCGCACCCGTGCCTGATGTAGGACGTAAACAGGCAAATCTGTTAGTGCAGCGAGTCCCTGATTAGTCCCAAGGGAACCAGATGGTCTTCTTTGTCGATGTCGATTATCCGTCATATTGGCACAGGCTGATAACGATGAAATCAGTCGTAAGGGCCGGAAACAGGAGACAAATCGATCCAAATTAAACTCGGTACTGAGTGGAGCTAGTCCGAATCTGAAGAATAAATAAGAAGTGTAAAATGCAACATACACCTTGACAGTACGTAGGGTTGAAGAAGTGAAGAAGATGGATACACATACTTTTAGTGAGTCACAAAGTTTTGGGGTGAGATAATGCCAAACTACAAAGGTATATGGAAATGGGTGTAATGACAAGAAAAAAAACTTGATATCCCCAGAGAAAAGTTTGTGGAACTACCCCCAGAAGGTGCTGAACAGTGAATAATGTACGGGTTTTGGTGCACCTAGAAACCCGACACGTGCACAGACGAAACACATAAGAAAACTTTG
>JASAND010013324.1:0-25051 GCA_030248195.1 Trissonchulus latispiculum
ATTCACGCACCCTAAATCTAATTTATGGGATCGTCTATACCCTTAACTAGAGCTTTAAGTACCCATTCAATTGTAATTATTAGCTATTAGTTTAATAAGGTTTAACAAAGATTTTGTTGCTAGTTTTAGAGTCCTAAAACTCGGCTTTTAGCGTAGAACTTTGGCAACTTTGAAGACTTTTACAACTTTGGAAAGCCGTGTGAGTAATGATTGCTAAACAATCATTACTAAAAACCAAACTACTGTCAACAATTAAATTAACTAATGGGGAAGCCGGTCATTCCCCGTGAAACGCTTGATTAATAATTATTAAAAACAAATGATCATATGACAAGCGATTATTTTAAGACTCTAGTTTAAAATTCGTTTCATACTTTTGGTAACCTATTAGTTTTAATACCGACCTACAGCAAACAATTACAAATTACAGACAATGAATTTTTTGGGGCTTAACAAAGCCGTGACAAAACAATAAGGCCGGCAACTCCTAGTTGCCGGCTGTGGGGTAATAATTCCTATTGCTAGCTTAGCGTTCCATTGTCGTAGAAAAGGGACCCTCTAGCTCAGACTCAGGGGCGGGGTCCCCACTTAGTAATCCCGTATTCTACGTCAAAACCCCGAATTTACTGGCCAACGAGCCCTGTAAAATTAGTAAAAAACGTTGGTCGTGGCTTGACCGAAAAATGCAAATAAAAATAATAAGAATAAAATGGAACAAACGCGAGGCGCAGGTCTACAAACCTCGATAGCAAGAGAGTGTCGGGTATAAAAACAGAAAAACGCAAGTAGGGACAATTCTCAAGACCTCCGTCGAACAGGAGGGGTTTACGTGAGCTGCCCCTTTTATCAAAATAATAAAATAATATTAATAACGATTTAAAATAAAAGAACTGAAAGTGGCTCAAGGGCCCACACATGCTAGAGAAATTAAAATTGGCCTTAGGCCCAGGATACTGAGAAAAGTGGGGCTCACTGGCCCAAAATACACATAAAAAATTGGTTCGTTGGCCTTATAAAATGTAGAAAAATTGGCCCGAAGACCCAAGAAACATCACACATTAAAAATGGCCAAAAGTCCATTATTAGTTCTTAGATTAAAAATTTGCGCATCTGTCCAACTCTGTTCTGGACAGATAGATAATTTACTCATCCGTCCAGACAGAATGCGATAATTGTAAGAATTTATCTATCTGTCTGCGCACATGCATAATTTATCTATCTGTCTGGACACTTTTAGAAGTGTCCAATTTACTCATCTGCCCGTAACATACATAAAAAATGGCCAAAATGGCCGTTGGTTTTCCTAGGATTTTTGTCCTCGTTGCAGGTCCTGGCCAGGTATAACAAACCTATATGGCCCTAAATTGTAAGTGTCCGTGGTTAATTCCTCAGTTTCTTTTCTGGCCCGAAGGCCAGAAGAGTCCTACGTTTTTATCATAACCGGGGAGAGTGCACTTTAGCCCCCATGCAGGCAACAACTGCACTGGAGAGCGCACTAGAAGGGAGGGGGGAAAGCAACCGCTCTCGGTCGCACTCAAACGAACACTGATTAGAGAGAAATTTTTGGGGTCGTTCTGACAGTTTTGCTGGCAGCCCGATGACAGGTCATTAGTAAGCTTGGAGGCGGATTTTCTTTTGATTTTAAGGCAAAGCTTTTAGAAAGTTCTGGAACTTTCCAGAAGCTTGCCACCTTTTACATATGGGGCGCAGCGGCGAGGCGTGTCAGCTGGCCGCCGAGGGTCAATATTAATTATTAATGAGATTTTAGAATTATTGCCCTCCAACTGACCCTTTTTTGATATATTTTGGGCCCAGAATTCTAGCAAAATTTTGGGAAACTTTCTTTAACACATAAACGCAACCAAAGGGATAATTTTACTGAATTTTAGAACTTTAATTAATTGTTACGGGAATTGTATAATTTTCCAGAACAAATAAATTACATAATTACCTAATATACTTACGTACGCATTCCTAGCTACTTATTATTATAATATTACTATTATTAAAGGGCAACGGCCCCCTTCTTGTCATGACTTGGGCTGAAAACCACGTAGATTTTCCTTTTCCTCTTTGCTGGCTTTGTCTTCGGCCGAAGCTTGAGGAGAAGACAACTGTTGGGTCCTTGAGGAAAGGCCCAACAGAAAGAAGGAAAGGAAAAGGGAAGAGAAAAGGTTTGACTTAAGTCAAACCAAAACAAAACCTTTTTAGAACACTCCTTTTTGGAGTGTTAAGATTACACAACAAAAGTGTAATCTTAATAAAAACATTTTTAACCATAACTTTCTCAATTTTTGGAGTTAGAACGTCGGGTTTGGATTTTTGAAATCAGCATCAAATTCCCTTTCATCTGAGCCCAAGTCATGTTTCGACCCGAAATTGTTAAAATTAACTAATTACTGCCTAATTAGTACTAATTAACCCTAATTAGACCTATACAACTACGTACTTAGCTATTTTAATGCCTAGAGTCGAACCATCTTCCGATATTCGTCATTTTTAGTGTGAATTTCCACTTTACAGGTAATTTTACGACCAATTTTCAACTTAATAGCCATGTAAATTCCTATTACAAGTTAATGACCTCCTACTAATTCATGTTTAGTCAATAAAAAACATACGAGGTGGTGAGAAAGGGGCCATTCTTGCCTTAAATTATGAGTGACAACTCATTCATACCCCTAAGATTAGTCGAATTGTTGATGTTTTCCCTTCGTGGGGAGTAACAACTCACTGGTATTCTTTGAGATTCTTTACGATTTATCAAACTGATGCCGTTTAAAGTCGAGTGGAGTGACAACTCCGATTATTAGGGAATAGGTGACCGAATTAACCCTTCGTTTACACGTTCTAGATTAGTATGGTTAGTAATTTAAACGATATTGAAACTTAATTACACTCAAAGTCATCAATGCGACTAAGATTTCTAACCTAATTGAGTGCAAACCTTGGTCCCTATTTAAGAATTTCCCTCAATGTTGAGTACTGGACAACTCTGGCTTGGCAAACACAGAACAATTCATACAATTATTGCTTGGACATCATTTACCAATCATATTCCATGGTGATAATCGTTGATCTTCTTCGCAAATCCATGGCAGGGAGATTCTTCTCTACTGATTCCACTAATTTTGCCCATGTTTTAATCAGTTTAAACAGATTTTAACCTCAAATTTTACCAATTCCATTACAAATTGCACCAAATGGTTGAAAAAATCTGAAGTTTTGTACATGCAGAGATTGCCAAGTCGTGACTGCGTCCGCTCACCAAAAATAGGGTGACTATATTCCAAAATACAGGTTATCTCAGGTTGTCCTAAGTTTTTTCAATTTCTTCCCTAGTTAAATGCGACGCTTTCACAATTTATCAAAACATTGTCAAAAATGCATCAAATTTCATAAAATAAAGACAATTAGTTTCCTATAATTTAGGAATTATATAAATGTTTCCGAGAAAATTTATAAAAGACAGCCATTCAGAAACCCCAACATTCTTTTCTTCAAAAAATAGCTTTTTACCCTATTTAAAAACATTAGGACAACCTGGGATAACATCGATTTTTGGACTAAAGTCACCCTATTTTCTGTGAGCGGACGCAGTCACGCTTGGCAATCTCTACATGCACAAAAATTCAATTTTTTTAAACCATTTGGTGCAATTTAAAGCTGCGTCCAGGAAAGTATATTCGACGCTGACTCTGATACTGAAAATTAAAACGTGGCAAATTGAAAAACAAAGTTTAGCGTTTTCCTGGGATGACCATTATTTTATTCTCAACACTGTTAGGTAAGCGAATTACAGTTAGCATTTTTATTAGTAATTCTGATTAAAAATTCCGCTTTTCTTTGAAATTTCGTTAAATCTAAAGAGTGACTCATCAGCTGACACAAAATGAACTAATAGCTCGAAACTTGGTTCGACAGGCGACTTCTGGCGAACCAATAAAAGAGTCAATTTTTTAGTCGAACCATGCGTGACTCAAAGCTATATGTTCGTGACTCATACATAGTTTTGCTTGCTCTTCCTAGATCAAACAGTTTCAGCACTGGGTCAAAGAGTTGGTTCGCTAAGAAGACACGCGTTACCTTTAACCCAGTTTTTATAACATCGGCCCCAGAATGTTGACCTCGAACAGTTCTGGTCCCTTAAGGATATTGAAGCTAGATGACAGCTACATAAAGGATGACGAGTTGTAGTAGTGGAGTAGACGAGTAGTGGTTCAACGTCACCATTCGATTTGATGGCCAGCGTTACGAAGTTGGTTGAAACACAAATTTGATCATCCTGCTTTACAGACTAATTACTATTTAGCCCTTAGCAGCCATAAATCCCTGACTAAGCGTCTGCAAAAAGATCCAGACTTGCTTCAGTGATGATGACACAATTCGTAGTCAGATTACGGCAGGTGTCGTTGAAAAGGTCGACACCACTCAGACAACTTTAACTCTGGTTCATTAATATCTACCTCATCAGTGCGTCGTCAAGCATAATCTTGGAACCACGAAAGTCCGAATTGTCTATGATGGTTCCGCTACGGCCGTTCATTCTCTTGCCAGTCTTAATGAGTTACTTCGTTCGTAGCTCAGTCTTTCTTCATGACCTCTGTGCCGTGGCATGCTCTTGCGCTTCCGCCGAAATCAATATGCAGTCACTGCAGATATTGAAAAGGCATTTTGCAGTATCTGAGAGCTGTGGACAGAGATGTCACCAGATTTCTATGCCTCAAGGATCCTAATGGTGCAGCAGAGTCAACTAATCTATATGCATGCAGATTTTGCAGGGTTGCTTTTGGAATTATTTCCAGTTCCTTCCTCATTAATGCCAGTATCAAACACACCATCCATCAAAGTAAATGTCCCTTGTCCGATGTCATAGCCAAGGGCATATACGTTGATAATCTTATTTGTGGGTGTCCCACAGAACAACAGCGTCTGCAGGTTTACAGCATAGCTAAGCAGATTTTTTCAGAACGGAAACGGAATGAATATCCATGAGTGGTACTCTAATTGCGATGCCCTAATGGACCATATTCCAAAGGCAGATCAAGCTCGATCATGTCCTTTGATAGTTTTCGGTCTAACCCGAGATCCTCTACTGGACGTCCTGTATTGTGCAGTAAAATCTGTCGATTTACAGCAAGTCATGACGAAATGACATTTATTTTCGCTGCCTCGAAGGTATTCGATCCTTGTGGTTTCGTATTTTCTGTTGTCCTTCAGGCCAAACTTCTAGTACATGAGCTTGGGCTTCGTAAAATCGTATCATAACAGTAACCCTCTGATATCCATGAGAGATGGCTCTCAATTTCAGCCTCATTGCATTTATTCTTTGGTAGAACTGAAAATTCAATGATTCCTAGGCTATATAGAGAAAGATCAGTGCTCGACTCATTGTTTCTGTGATGCTTCATCCAAGGGACACGCTGGAGTTGTGTACCTGCAACATTCACCACATTCTATCTCTATGCCCAAGCTTGTTTTTGGCAAATGCCAAGTCAGCATGTCCCATTTGGAATTGATGACTGTTGTAATTGGATGCCGCATGACACAGTTCGCCACGAGCTAATTGCATCTCCAGTCTGCCACAGTAACTGTTTGGTCAGGCAGTAAGTGCGTTCTGCAGTGGTTGAGTTCCAGCAAAGTTCTTTCAGGTTTCGTTGAAAACAGAGTTCGTGAAATCCGTGGGTTCTTCAGCTTCAACTATGTCCCAGCCCGTCAAAATCCTACCGACCGATATTTTATCGTGGGGGGGGGGTTGCACTTAGGAAGAATTGAAGAATTCACCTCTTTCCTGGAATAGGCCGCGCGATCTACGATCACGATCTACAATATCTTTACGGACCTGGGAGCCTGCCAAAGAACGAGGAAGCTCTTTGGCGACTTCTATTCAAGCCGGTGCACTAAAATACTAATATTTCTAGAAGTGAGCCGGTTTTCGTCTTTATAGCGTCTGCTTAGGGGAACGACATAGGCGTTCAGTTTTATTTCTCGGCTTCGCAAAAAAGCCAAAGCTGGCCTCAGCTCAGCTGTCTCATGTGCTACCCTGTCCAGTGTAGAAATCAATACTGCACAGAAAGTTTGTCTTAGCTTGGTGTAAATTACAATTTTGATGCCATCTCGCGAACACCAACCTCATATAGGGAACTCATGGAAGCAATTGCGGGTCTGTACTGATTCAGAAAAACTGTATCAATGTGCAGGTAGATTACAGTATTCAGAAAGTTCGGACCCTGCTTAGTTCCCTATTCTGCTATCGAAGTGCAATCCATTCACTGCTTTAGTCGTCAAGGATGTCCATACTATGGCTGTTTTGATGATAGAAAATCAAAAATCAGAATTAATCTTGATGCGATTTTGGATTCACAATCAAAAATCAAAAATCAGAATTGCAAAATTTTGCACCTGCATCAAAAATCAAAATCAAAATTTTTGGTTTTTGATTTTTGATTTTTGATTTTGATGCAGCGTCTTCTTTTCCAACTATGGTTCTCAGCATGCTCAACTGGCTAACGTCTTTCTTAACTGCACTGAAGAAAACGGGCAAATCTATTGAAACTTGGTTTGCTGATGTTTCTTTAGTTCTTATACATTTGTACATTTGTTGTTATATTTGTTTTTACATAACACTAAATACTGCTCATCGCGGTGACACCGCTACTGCTAATGCTGATTCCTTGTGATAAGTCCGTGTAAGCAAACTTGCTTGTAAAATTTGCAAAAGTTAACCAATTTAGCTCAAATTTTGTATGGACCTATTAACTTTTATGATCAATCCGCACTAAAAGATTTAAGTTTTTAAAAGTTTAAATTTTTAAAGTATGTAGTGATTATTTTTGAAGACATCAAGGTTGAAGGAAACCTTGTTACTCATTCACTACTTGGAGTTAGTGAAACTAATCTTAGTTTTCTCTATCAAATAGCTGGGGAACCTTTTTAAATTATTGTGAAATAATAGCCCTTCGTTGTGGAGAAATTAACTAAAATGACTAAGCAGCGTGGATTTTGCTTACTTTTTCCAACTTTGGCAAGCGGCCACCCACATTATTAGAAAGCAGCAATCGGGGCAACTAAAAAAGGGTCCCGGGTTATTATGTGAAATACGTGTGCTAGTGGCAACCCTCTAGCTTACATAGTTAATGCTCCACAATCGCTGGAAAAATTTGGTCACATTTTTGCAAAAAGCTATGTACATTTCTGGATTGTAGAGTACGAATATGAAATCCGTTTCTCGATTAAGTCTTAAGCCTGGTTCACACTGCTGTCTTATGTCTTATGTCTTTTGTCTTTTGTCTTATGTCTCATGTCTTATGGTCTATGTCTTAAGACAGAACCGTTCACACTGCTGTCTTATGTCTCTTGTCTTAGGCAGCACATTTGAATCTTTCAGCCAATCAACTTGACAATGACTAGACTAGCTGTAATGTGATTGGTTTATCTCTTAAGACATAAGACAAAAGTTGAGCCTGGCCCAAGTCTGTCTTAAGACAAAAAGACATAAGACATAGGACATAAAACATTAGTGTGAACGCCTTAAGACACAAGACATAAGACAAAAGACATAAGACATAAGACATAAGACACCAGTGTGAACCAGGCTTTAAGCTCTCAGCAGGCTTGTGCTAAGCTAAGCTAAGCTTACATCTTAGGCTTATTTTCGCGTCAGCGAAAGGTTTAATCGAAAAACGCATTTGGGAATCCTACTCAGCGTCCCAGATAAGGCCCATATGCAAATGCAGCTGTTCAGCGAAATCCGGTATAAAGGTTTTCGGTCCCCCTTACAAAACTTAAAACTTAAATATTTTAAATTTCTTAGCGCAGCTCGATCAGAAATGTGTCAAAATACACCCATACAAAATTTGATCATATTGCTTACGTTTTGCAAATTTTACATGCAGGTGTGCGTATACGGAATTATCACCGATTTCTAAATAATTTTAGCAAAACAAAACGTTAAAACTGCGTTTTTAAGTTTTTCAAGGGAAAGCAAAAAGGCGTTGTCTTCGAATTTGCTTTAGCTATTTTCAGGCTAGAATTGAATTCGAAATTAGTTTTATTTTCGAAGTTTCGTGAACACAGTGCAATGCAAGGTTAAACTTTTATCCCAATTTTTGCTGAGAAGTTGTATATAGTCAGTCTTCCGGCTGGCAGAACACAAATCCGAAATCAGTATCTCACATAAAATGCTGCTGCTATGCATTCCAGTTGCTGCGTTTAACCCTGGATGCACGCCTCAATACGATGTACGAGCGGCTATAGCCAAAAAATTGTTAATTTTCTACTTTTCCAAATTTTTATTTATATCCAAGTTTTATGCCAAATTTGAAGCTCGTGATGCTTAAAACAATTAATCTTCTTACACCAGGTCTCCACAAGGGGGGGTACAAAGTGAGTTAAAGTTTGACCTAAGCAGGAATGAGATTGTAGGATTTTTCTTGTTCGTGCTTGGGTTAGTCTAGTGATTTATATTGTAATAAATACTAAGCAGGGCTTTAGTTTGGGGTTTTGGCCAAACCGTTATCGTTTGTAGTCCTTTCCCGTCGTATTCCTCAACAATATTGGTACAAATTGTCAGTTGTAAAAATTTTAACTGCAATTCGTTTTCGTTTAATTGACCGCTCTCTAAAAATTTAAGTTCAATTGACCGCTCTGTTTTGTTATGGGCCCACCTGTATATTTGGCCTGATAATAAATGAAAGCGGGGGGGGCATAAAACTTAGTATCCAGCTGCCTCTTTCTCTTCAGCTGTGATTTTGTCGTTAAAGCCAATTTTTGCGTTGAATCAATAATCAGAAATCAAAAATCAAAATAAAATCAAAAGTATGGAAATTTGCGGACGCATCAAAAATCAAAAATCAAAATTACATGATTTCGCACCTGCATCAGAAATCAAAATTCTAAAAATTAGCCTTTCATCAAAAATCAAAAATCAAAATTCTGAAAAAGCCGAAATCAAAACAGCCCTAGTCCATCCATACTCAAAATATACATTCAGGAATTTCGCAGGCTATCTTCATCCTTCGACAACATTACTGGATCCCCACACCCGTTCCTTTGTTGAAACTGTGCTGAAGCATTGTCAGCTCTGTCGGAAGTACGAGCTGGACCATTCGCCGTTCCTGCGTTTCCTTCTCTCTTCCTTCCTTGTTAACCCAGCCTTTTAGTAATGTCGGAATTGATTACTTCGGTGCTTTGTATGTCAAAGACCATGAAGGAATTTCTAAGGATTTTGCCACTAATCAGTGTTCAATAGGTCTGTATTCCTGAGTACGCATCCTGGATGGGGGTTCTATGAACGCCTTGTAGGGACTGTTAAGCGTTCGCTAAAGTTCTAGGTCACCAATTGTTAACACTTGTCTAATTGCAGACTGTGAATTCTGAAGTACGCGCTGTTGTTAACAGCCGTCCTTTAGTCTTATCCGCTGGGAGTTCCTGCTCCATGCTAACTCCAGCTACTCACTAGGAAAGCCAAAATGTTTTCCTGTTCAACAGGTAAACCTTACGAAGTTTTGGCTTTCGTTCCTTCTGAAAATACTAATACTACTGTTCACTTCGGCACTGGCGCTTTAGCCGCAGAGCAGTCTACTCAGTTTTGGCAGTGCTGGAGAAATGAGCATTTGGACAGACTGAGGCTAAGGGAGCTGCAAACGTGTGATAAAGTTCGCAATCCGTCCGACATTGAGCCTACTGTGGGCATTGTCGCCATCATCAAATCCAACATGCCATGATCTGTACGCAGTTGCGGGGGGAGGGGGCCGTTAGTGCGCAGACCATGGCTCGCGAGCTGATAACATAGAGTGTGACAAACGTCACACTCCTATGTATTATGAATTCTTGCTGGAACGAAAACGACGGGAAAGCTGACTGGCGTTGTCAACAGAAAGCTCTTCGCCCTATCCGAATCAAGGACCTAATATATACTCAGATCCTGACCAGTGGTCCCATTTGGAACTCCAAACGACGTGCCGCCAAGGTCCATTCAGCCAGTGGCTTTCTTCTAAAGTTTGAATTTCCATCTTTACAGTCGTTAGCAATAATTTTATTCTATATAAACTTACAACAACAAGAGACAACAAAAATTCAACAATGTTAAGCACATGAAAACTTGACCGAACTGCAATGCAGACAATTTGCTGATTTCTGGAGTGCCGTTGATGGGTTGTTGGCGATCCAGAGTGCTTTCGTAAGTGGCCTTCACCTGATCCAGCAATGAAGACGTCACACGGTGTGAGTGCAATTTACTATTATAGTTATTGCTTTTCTCGTACTGGCCAGTTGCAATACTTGGAAGAATTATTTGTTTCCTGTGATTTTCTGTAAGCTGAAAAAGCATAAACATGTTTAGATACAAAAAATCAGTTCTCACATTATGATAACACCGAGGGTGATGAAGGGTCCAAGTCCCTTCTCTAATCCAAACAAGATATATACAAGCTCTACCGCACTTAGGGGCAAGGGGTAAGGAAAAATTGGGCAAGGGACAAGCAAAGCAGCAATTGCCGGGAAAAATAGGTTTTCGCACCGAAATACCGAAAATTTCCACCTTCCCAGAATTTTGTTAAAGAATTTCTTAATTTTTCCAAAAAATCCACTAAAATTTTGAAATGTTTTGTAAAATTTTTTTATAATTTTCCTTCAAATTCTTTAAAAATTGTGAATTTATGTTACTATTAGTGTTAATTGTTGAAAGTGAAAATTGTTGTTCAAGGTGCAAGCCCCCTCAGAATTTTCTTTAGGCAAGCCCCTCCAGGATCCGACCCTATGGTAATGTATGGTTCTCATATACAGCAAAAACTATTCTGTGCACGCCAACAGATTTTCAAACCGTTTCCTCTAATATTGGCGCCGTCTTTGTGTCACGATTTTGAATGGTTAGCTGGCCGACACAAAAGTGCTCCACCCACGTTGTGAAGGCAGTTTTAACTCTTTAATGTATTAAGAATAAATTTCTCAGAAAAAATTATCGTTGCATAAGAACCTTCGCATTATTTACAGAATAGCTTTGAGTTGTTATTACAAATTCGTAAAGCTTGACATGAGCCAGGACCACTTCTTATTTTGAGTATGCTTTGTGAGCACCAGCAGAATCTATTCTAGTAAACACCATGTCCAACCATCCAACCTGCGATCCCATGTTGACGTGCTTTGTGGTGCTCAGTGAGTGTCGACGCTTCGGTGAACTATAATAAATACCTTCTCCTTGTCTGTACAAATGTCTACTTTAGTTTGCAGAAGCAGAACGCTAATTAGACAAGAAACTGAAACTATACCTGAATCTTTTCTGTTCGCAGATTTGTATCGTAAGAAATGGATGGTTCCCTTCTTGGAATTGTGACTGTGCTGGTCATTACAGTCCTGTTTCTGATGGTACTAAGGTTGCTAAGGTTTTCAGTAGTAGTTGACATTGTAGAGGACGTTTTGAAGTCATCCAGAATCTGCTTTGTATTAATAGCACCACAGGATTTCGACGACAGGTCGTCCACAAAGTCATTAAGTCCCACAAAGAAATTATCAATATTGACTTTCAGCAGGTCACTCATTAATTCTGCTGCGTTGAAGCTGCAGTGGGCGAAAGTTGAGCTAATCACACAGTTCACAGCCTTTTGTGTTTTGCTGAAAAGTAGTAAGCCAAAATTTAGATATCAATTTTGTATCGAAGTAACACAAGCTTTCATTTTTATCAGGTCATAAACTCTGCTACCGCTACACAAGGTCCAGTTCTGACCAAGCGTTACGTAATAAAAAGAGTACATAATAGGTAAGAGTGTGACAGCTGGCAGGCTTTCTGCTATCAGCTCTCCAACCATGCTCTACACACGCTACGGTCCACCCCCGCAATTGCGTACCTAGTGGACCCCCCCCCCGGAAATCAGTACCCAGTACGCAATTGCGTATGCTCACTCTTTTCTATAGGAAGGCACCCCCCACAAACAGGCCCATCATTGTTTCAACTGACGAATGATAGGTCACATTTGCGGGGGGTCGCTTACGGTAATAAAAGTGAGCATACGCAATTGCGTCCTGGGTACTGATTTACGGGGGGGTCCACTAGGTAAGCAATTGGTGATCCGTTAGCGTGCAGAGCATGGCTCGAGAGCTGATAGCAGAGAGCCTGCCAGCTGTCACACTCTTATCTATTATGTACTCTTGGTAATACGTGAACAAGTTTTTTAGTTGCTTTTTTAATTAATTACAGCAAACTTTGCTATACCGTCGTTTAGTTTGGTATTGCCGACTACGTTTCCTGTACCACATTTAATTGAAAAGGAGCCTGTAATTAAATACCCGCAAAATTTGGCCAATGAAGAAGTGAGGTCCGCACTGATGTTGTAATGAAGCTGATACGCAAAATCTTTCAAGCTGGAATAAGCAATTTGTTCATCTTCCCAGCACTTTTTCTTTATCCTTTTATGTTTGTGATGAAGACAGTGCAATTCTGACTTCAGTTCTGAAATTTATGAAATTACAGTTAATTTTTTAGAAGTTAATAACACTTGCAGAAACATTGCCTGCCCAACTATCCACGGTTTTCCTCAAACCTACTACTATACAGCTCTCTATTCCTTGTGGCATATATTCAACTGATTGCATAAAGTGAGGCTGAGGACATTTAAAATACCGACCTGAACGCACTGGGAAAGATTCTCCTAAATTCCCACTTAGGAGGTTGTCTCAAAGCTTTCCAGGGGGAGTTACAAGAGCTCCTAAACCCGTTCCAAATGATATCTCCTAAATTTGGCTGATGCTGCTCTTAACTTAGCAGAAATATTAGCAGTGGTGGAGAGTGCGCCTAGTTTGTAAGATAATCAATCTTTCGAAACAGAACGAAACGAAACGAAACAAAAAGTGACGACTTAGGTTGATCTTAGATACGCACCCTTAGGAGGAACCTTTGTACCTTACTGGTAATACTAACAAGATGGTAGCATTTCGTGAGAGACAACGACAAGCTTCCTTAAGGTTAAAGTTGCTTAGAGGAACCTGTGGTGCGTCAAATTTTACTAATTGCTCATCCATCGCGTTGCGAGTCCATCCCTTCATTTTTGGTGAGCGCCCTAATCCAACGTCTCTGCTGAGCGGTCTTTTAAATTTTTGGTGTGTAAACACGGTTATATGTAACCAACTATACGTTTCCGCATTCACTTTTTGAATTTTAATGTTTAGCAAAGTATTTCTCCACCAAATATTAATTTGATTGATTTTATCCGTGCTGGTTGGTGAGTTGAGTGCGTCACCATAACTTACGGGACCACTTCTTTACACAAACAAGCTCAACCACACTCCAGTGTTGATTTATTAGCAGATCAGGAATTTCGGCAGGACAGTGGGCTAAAACGCATGTCCGTAGTCTGGAATATTCTCTAAAAAATTAAACAGAGAAGTTTAAGTGATCATCGCTTAAACCTGATTTGACACTCGCTCTCGTGACAGGTTGGAATGAAATTTTAAACCATACCGTCGTTACAATACATATAAGTCGCTAGGTAATGTAAAGTTTCAACAAGGTTTGACGAATTTGATACCTAGCTCTAACGACAGAGATTTTTCTGCTTGTCATTTTCCAAGCTCGCTATAGTTGTGCTCACAGACAATATAAGTTTTCCTATGCTTATCACATCAGTCATATCAGATTATGACTCTCGCTATGTTGCCTGGGAAAGTAGAATAGCTGGAGTGGGCACATCTTGGCCTTTGGGCTCTGAGATATCCGCATCCATTAAAAGGGAGTAAACTAGTTGAACAAGTTAAGTTTGTACAAATTAAAACTTGGAATCCAACGAAAGAGCTTGGGATTCAACAATTGAGCCAGCTGATCACATTGCTATTTTTTCTGTACGCCTCACCCCAGTTGGAGCTTATCCGATTAGGAACAGTATCAGCTTGATGTTAGTTTTAATTTGAATTGAGGTATGGGTGGCTGACACCGAGTAACAATTACCCGAGGCGTTTAAACAAGGCTGGAGATTTGCTCATTACCGGCTATGTGATGAACGCACCTCGGCAGCTCCGCCTTTAGGTGGCCGCCCCTTAAATCTCGGTAAATTGTCGGCAGGGTGGGAATAGGTGGGATAGAAAGTGCCAGCTGGCACCATAGCAGTTTTAAGCATAGAAAAAAAGGACTGGTCCAGCTGGACCATACAGTTTGGAAAGGCACGTAACAACTACACAATAAAAGAGCAAATGTTATAAGACTGCATGAAATTTGGGTGCTTCAAAATGTTTGATTGCTATTTTATACTATACCATTATTAAATATGACTCTATTGAATATTTTAAAAAACCATCTATCACTTCCACTGTTTTGCACCTGCACAAATGTTTCAGTTTTCTTCTTTCCCTTCTCAGATTCGTACCGACTGCGAAGAGATCATTCCAGGACAGCTGGGATGAGGTGTGTCGTCCATAGCGCCGATCCATCCCATTGGCGAAATCATCCAGGCACCCGATGAAGCAAGAATCGTGTACCGCAAATCCCAGACAGGAGCTCATGAAAGCTAAAATAGAAAGCTAGGAAGCCAATAAGCTATGGCTTGTTCAAAATTGCTGTCAGTCAAAAACTGAAAACCATAGATTAATATTGGATTAATATGAATATTCATATTGGTCGAATTCTGGAGTCTCCACCCTGAAGTTTTGTAGTAAATTTACACTCATGTACTCATATTATCAAGAGTGCATAATTGCACTATATATAAGAAGAAGAGTAAGCCACTAGAGGGCTCCTCTGCTTGGCATTGCGTGACGGTGCTCCGACCAGAGGGTAGCTCCGGGGTAGCAGAAAAGAGGTCACAGTTTGGTGGAGGGGTAGCCAACAGCCAATCAGATTGCAGAGACCCCCTCCCCGTTTGGTGGTGAGGGGGGGGGGGTAGAGCAGAGGATTACGGTAGCTTTTGTTCTATTTGAAAATAGGTCCCCGTTTGGTGGGGGGGGGTAGGCAAAAGAGGTCCCCGTTTGGGTGGGGGGTCGCCAACACCCAATCAGATTCAGCCAATCTTAGCCTGACTTGGCGCCCCCCCCAACGGGGACCCATTCTGCCAACCAAACCCCCCCCCCCCCACCAAACGGGGACCCCTTTTGCATACCCCCTACACAACGGGGACCCCTTTTGCATATCCCCCCACTAAACGGGGAGGGGGTATGATTTTCACCCCCCCCCCCCCCACCAAACGGGGGAACATTCGCGTATTGTGGTCGGAGCACCATTACACAATGCCAAGAAGAGGAGCCCTCTAGTGGCTTACTCTTCTTCTAATATATAGTGCAATTATGCACTCTTGATATTATGTTTAGGGCGCTATCATAGTGATTCTAGTGAAAAAATTGCAGTGAGATATAATTGCATACAACGCCCGGATTAAGAAACGCATAGCTATTTATCCTAAAGGCTCACTAAGACAACTCGTTTGTACATGAAATATTATTAAATGAAATTATTAGGAAGGTTGTGGTAGTAATTCCCATCCCCCCGATACATGTTACAATCAGACATGTGCAGGAAGGGAAGTTCTAGGTGTTGTAAACCGGCGGCCGGGGGCCGCTGGAAAACCGGATTTTTCCAGTTTTTTGCCACAAAACCAGGAAAAATCCGGATTCTGGGGGGTGAGGGACCCCTCTGGGGGGGGGTGAGCTCCAGGTCGGGGGGATGAAAACCCCCAAACCCCCAAGCACATGAATGGTTACGATGTATTGATGACAGTTGCAGTGTATTCTCACAGACTACACTTACTAATTAGGTTAGCATATCGATCCTAGCTAGTGAAGTGGGTCTTGTTCTGACGATTCAAAACCGCTAGAAATAGAACCGCTAAAAATAGAACCTATTTTTATTTTCAATTGAATTCTGTATGAAAATGTCTCACAAACCTTGAAGGCACAAATATATGGCAATGAAGGGTTGATATAATTGTGTAAGCTCCATCTGAAGGCGAAACAGTTTGTGAGACTAGTTAGGACGGAAAAATCATGGCTAGGCAAATTTTAATGCAACCTGAACAAGAAATCAGATCCTTGAAGGAAATTCAATCTGCCAAGCCTCCATGTAAACGAGATCTTGTTAATGGAACACCTTAACAGCTAGAGTGGTTATAAACTATTAAGTATGCGATTGTCTCCTGTAACAGAACTAGACTGATACCAAAATAATGGACGAATAATACATGTAGCTCATAAAAAGACTACAAACTTAGGTGGTTTCTATTTTCTAATAAGTTTCGTCTACAAAAACTGTCCTTTTAATAGAGTCATAAAGTTTTGCTATAAAAAGTATGAAGAATTGAATAAATTTGGGTCGGCTGAAAACAAAGAATTGTGTTTGTTAAATGTGGCAGACTTTTCAGTTTCAATTTTGCCCTCAAAATATGTCAGAAAGTGTTGTTATGAGAGAAATGTTTGTGTAAGCCACCTTGCTTTAATGCAGTCCATAAAACCAAGCCCAGTACATGAGTAAGCAATTAGAGGAAAAAGAAAAAGTAGCATGTTTTGCAAACTTGTTAAGCAGTTTCCCCTCTTCTTTGACATTGTCGAACACGAATTGAGTGCAACTTACCTTTTTACTACCTACTTTACAATCTCAAAAGCACTCCTTGGAAAGTTCCGGCTTTCGCAAAGCATTGGTAACGGTTTCTACATCTCTCAAGTTAGTAAAAACTTTTGTTTTAGAATCTGAATATATATCATACTCATTTCCTTCCAATTGCAATTCTACCGGATTTACTTTCATAGGAAAAATATACGGCAGATTTTGTAAGCTATCAAACATTAACACAGTGTTAATTAAGTTTTGATAAGATTCTAGCCAGTCAGTCAGACTTCCCTAATATATACATTATGTAAACTCAAACCGATATGTTTCCTTTTATGAATAACTAAGAAGAAAATTAAAAATCATCAAAAATAGATTGTTTTCAACTTTCGTTCATTTTTAAGAAAACGGTTTCTGGCGGTTCAGATAGAGGTAATGTATAAATGGAGTTGAAGATTATGGGCATGCAGAATCAAAGCTATGGAGATTGTAGTTTCCAACACTAGTCACGTAAAGCCTAGCCTAACCTAAAGACTTGGTTGGTATAGAGTGACTGTAAACTCATCAGACTGAAGAGAAACTGATAGGATGAGACGACTTTGCTGGTGAAAACTTTTACTGTACCAGGTTCGATTAACCATATAGTCTGTTGTAAAAATTGATGTCATTAAAAGTTCTCAGTCTCTGTGTTCTGATTTAGTGGATATTTCAAGATCTCGTTCCAGATAAATGGAAATGTCACAGTAAAAAAGGTGAACTGAATGTCGTTTAAATTTGGTTATAATATGAATGGAAAACTTTTGTAATTCAAGTTATCTTTATTATAGTTAGGAAGCTAATTCTTTGGGATGCGGATTCGATTTAAGATTAAGGACCTCCTCTACAGATGGTCAATGATTTTAGCATAGTGCCACGCGCTCTGAATTATTGAACAAAAGTGTCAGTTTTGACGGCTAAAGAAGCACAGGAAAAGGAGCTTAAGGAATTTGAGCCTCTGGCAAAGTTTTTGACTCAGAGGCGAGAGTTCACTTGAGACCTCAGGTTTGGGATAATGCTCACTAAAGTATGACCTAATTGACTATAGAAAACAGTAAACTTTTTCTTTCCGCACGGAATTGTGAGGAAAAAGTTGAACAGAAAATAAATTTACGAAATGAAATATGAGACACGGACATTGCAAGCTTCTAAATTGAAGTATCTGATCAACGACAGCTAATTCTTCTGTGCATGACTGCCACAATTTTTCAAAATTGCTATAAAGCCAGACAAAATAGGCTAACTAACTTTTAATAAATATTACATAGGAACATAACCATGTTAATGTTGACAGTGTTTGAAATTGTCGTAGTACAGTATACGCTGTAAAAACAAAGCTGAAAATTCCAAATCAGTTATTCCTTCTACACTGATAACAAAAATAGGTTAAGTTATAAGCATCAACGAGGGATCCATATGATTAACGTATGCAGTATCAGTATATATTAAAAATATTTGCATGTTAGTCCTAAACTTGCATTCACTTCAAAATGGGCGAGTATTACTAAACTCACAAAGCTGGCAAAGCTGAAGTGATAGCTTAGCTTTAGGGTGCTTATTAAAGAAATGAGTTTCAATGGTTTTAATTATTAAAAAGTATATATTTCAACAGCAGTTTAAAACTTAACTGAAGCAAGCTGTTCATTTACTACAATCTAAAAGTGCTGCACTTTCAAAGCTTGCACTGGGCGTCCAGAATTTAGTGTTTACATAATTATGTATTCACAAATAAGTAGGCCATGATACAAAAATTTTTACATATCGGCTTATGTAAGGAAACTTGAGAGATATAGAAAGGAAAAGCACTTTGTGAATTTCTATGTTCAATTAATCACATCTAACTGAACTCGTACGTAATAATATGCACAGGAGAGCTTGTTTAGGCGCCTGTTATAAACGGCAGGTGTTCAGATCACAAAGTTAGAAGGGAGCCCCCTTTCAGCAAAGACTAGGTTGAGCTTAGAAATTGAGCACGTACAATGGAAGAATTGCATGTCCCCGTTAATAATTCAAAAATTACAGAATTTCTAGCCAAAATTTAGAATTCTGAAACATAAAAGCCTTTTTATGGAAACTTATTATGTACAAATAGGAATGATATATGAACTAATGGCGCTAGATAAGCCATTTGTCACACTTGAATAAGTTCGTGATTTTAGTCATATGTTTGCTTTATTCAAAGAAAAGTGGAATAGTTTTTAATACAACTACCATACTGGAAATCCTACATTGTAGGTTGTTTGGTTGGAAGGGTGTGCAAAAGATATACTAAATTAAAATAACAAGTAACCCCTAAAAGGGGTAATATTTCGCCCCAGGTGAATTCGTCTCAACGAAACCGCAACAGGAGTTTTTCGGTACAGATGTACAGTACAGTTAATGCCACTACAAATGGGCTGGTAATAACAATGTGCAAGGCAACTTGAACTAAATTGCTAACCTGATTGAACTAGGAAGCTGAAGTCCGCTGCCTATGTACTATTCTGTTGTACTGGTTAGAAGTTTGGATACATGAATTTCACCGACTTGCCCCATTTCCAGCGTTACAGTTCATACATATTAACCATGTGTATACTTGCCTAAAAAAAGGAGATTTTGCCCCAAATGCAAGGAGCATGAACGTGCTTTACTGGGCGAATATTCGAAACATAGGTGAACCAACCAAATTTTGCATTTGAAGATGCAGACTAAAACCGAATACTCTGTAAGTATAAACGTTGTCAAATTTGGTGTTACTTAATGACACTTAATCCCGCAGCAAACATTTAAGAAGTGATGCATCAGTTTAAGGTAGCCTCATTTGCATAATCTGCATATAGTAAACACTCTGTTGTTCTGAATTCTTGTCAAGGGGTGACAACGTAATAACTTTGCTCAAGATGAAAAAATCTTTTTTGGGCCCCCTGTGAAAGTTAAAGGGATTAGATAAGATTAGAAACTTTATCCGGATAAGAACCGGTTGATTCTACAACCGTTTTTTTCTGCAAATCTTCAACTTTCTAACATATTTTAATCAAGGTTCCCCTCTATCTAAAAAAATGGACCAGCTAGGTTTACGTGCTAAACATAGGCACTGTTTTACGTGCAAGAAAATTTTCAGTTCAAAGGTGGGTTCACCCATTACAAATATTTCGCCTTCGGCGAAATAAAAATTCGGTAGAAAATTACCTAATGTTTTCTACGATGCATTGTATTGTAAATTGATACTGTATGTAAGCAAATGTAATAAACATTGTAGCTGTAGCCAGAGGAAATGATACGTAAACTGAGTTCATATCTCCACCTTCTGATCTTTAATCAAGTTTGTATTATTTGAAACAGAACTCATTCTACTAATTCAATAATCATCGTGATTTGGCAGACAGTTGAAGAGTGTTTGTTCCAAACTGCTTCAGGCACAGATCTAATAAGTGGCTATTTGTGAAGCTTACAGACAACCACCATACTAATCTACTCCAGGACAATTTTGATAACGAACCTAGAGAAAATTGATATATGTTTCTGACTGGTTTTAAATTTCAAGCTTTCTGTATGAGACTAAAAAGAATAACAGGTATAAAATATAGCATCGTTAGCCAGGAAATAATTTACTAAATATTTTTTCGAAAACGACCTTGCCATTTACTTTCTAACTTGCACTTCGCGCTGAGCAATCGCTCTCCAACCACTTTCGCTAGCTGGACTGAATGGAGAGGTGATGCGTTTGGCTACTCCTCCTATCCACAAGGAGCACATTCTGGTCGGAGCGCCGTGTGTGACGCAGTGGAAAAGACACTAGAAGTTAATGGCTTATTCTCATTTTAATATGCAATCAAACTATGCGCTGTAGTTCAAACGGTATATAAACTTGCTGGTATTGCTTTGTGTAAATTTGACCCTACAAGATTCAATTTTTGAATGAACCTTTCCGCACACGTTATTTTGATGCTCTTTAACTTTCTGGCAGTTATGTATATAAGCTATTGCATTGTTGTGATTGTTGTCAGTGTTTCTATTTTAGTAAAGTCAATCGAATACGCTGTCCAAACTCGGTTTACTGGCGGTTCCACCGAGCCTTCATGTGCAAAGACTGTTTGGGAAATAGCATAAAGGCTGTTGTCCAATCAGTTCTAGCACTCGCAATGGGTAAAAATCAACTTAATTTGGCTGGATTAGCGTTGCTATTGCAAGCCAAAACCCGATTCTGGTACAAACTGAACTAATATTTTCACCCCCATCGTATTTTCACCCCCTTAATGTATAATATTTTCACCCCATCGTATTTTCAACCCCACCCTATTTTCAACCACCTACCGTTTATCTTCATCTCCACCCACCATGTTTCCATAATTTCCCACTAATTTCTCACTTTATTATTTGTTTAGATCACACTGTTTTGCGATGGAACAAGAAGAATTTAAAGATGGAACAAACTGTTTATTAACTCAATTCCATCTAGTTGAGATTCTAAGGATAAGCGTAGAAATTTTCGTCAGAAATACCAACGGTTCAAATTGCAACATGTTGATGGAAAGAATGTCTTGTTTCTGAAATCCAAAAGTGTGCGAGTCATAGTTGGAGAGTCCGAAAACCGACTTCTAACCGCATGCCATTCAGATGTCGTCGGAGGTAAGTAGATGTAAGCGAATTCATTTTGTATTGTATTTCTTTGCTTTCTTGTCCGTTGGTATTTGTTAGTCACTTATTTGCTTTCCTTTGTTTATATACTATTTATTAAAACGTATAGTTTCAATTCTCTTAGGGACTTACCCGCAGTCCCAGGGACTTACTCAACAATTTAACCAGACTATGGAAACGCAGTTGATAAAAGTTTGGGACTTAAAAATTTAGTCCATCGCGTTTTCTTATCGCTGCAATTATGCAAAAATTCAATGTGAGCCCTTTTTCCCTGGTTTTTTGGTGTCCATCTCGATTGCCCTTGGAGTCGGATTTGACCACAGAAACTGCTAATATGAAGAGTAAAGCTGACGTAGTTGCTGACCGATTACCACAAATAGAATCTAGTCTCTGTTGCAGTCGGAAGTCTGCACCTATCTCCAGTGCTCAAGACTCTCAGAAACGAGCTTATGACCAAAAACGTGAAACCCATTATATAAGGTGGGAGACAAGGCTAGGATGCTCGTAGGTGTACACGGAAAGGAAACGCACTGCGGAAACGCTTCTCCGGTCCATTTGAGGTTGCCGAAGTTCGTGGCAAAAATGAGTATACTCTGTCTGCCAAAGGAGCAAAGCTGAAACAGAAAGTCAACGCTGCATTGCTCAAGCCATTTGTTGAAAAATCGGTTGCAGAACAGGAAACTAAACGCCATCGAATTTCAACAGAGTGACTACAGCGAAGAAATAGATGTTTGCAGCCTTGACATTCAGGGAGCAGAGGAGACTGTGAAGTCATAGCTGAAGGCGAAGAGAAAGAAGAAAGTGGAAATGAAGATATCACTGTCGGATTTTGGGATCTATGGAAGACAGGGTCTCAGCGATTCCTTGTCAACAGGCAAAATGACTCATTTGGCTACACTACATAGCTTTGCTTCTGTCTGTATGCCAAATACCGATTAGGGTTAAGAAACTATGACGCACGATTCTTGTAATTGAAAGAAACAAGAAAGCTCAGCAAAACATGGCAATCCAAACAGCATTAGTAGTTCCAACGGTTTATGATCTTCTTTAGACGAACTCCAGTGGCAAAATGATTGTCTGAATAAGGCTTGAAATTGAGCAACCCACCTAAATTATTACTAATACAAAGTCTACAGAAGAAGAAACAAACAATATTTTCTGCAAAAGGCTGATGGTACCAGAGGTACATTTTTCATAAAGTGTAGGCCTGCTGCGCAGCATATTAATATTTTAGCAAGAACTTATCTGACTACCAATAAAATGTCTACAACAGAGGAATCTGTGAAGAAAATACGCCAAATCAAGTGAACCTATGTCAGACTATATGCATGAAAATGTGAAATCTTAAAGCATAAAAATTATCGACCAAAATATTCTGTTGCCTGCGGAACGGAACGGACAAGAATAGTTTCTGGGCTTTGATGTTTTCTCCCACTCTTCAACCGCTCATCGCTAGAATTTATGATGGCTGGGCCATAAATTAGAACTAGTTCAAACTCAAGCTTTCTTTTCACTTGCTGCAAGTCAATTGTTAAAAAATCAAAACTACAAACATTAGAGTAGACCATTTCCGGTTTTGTTGACTAAGAAAATAAATCAGAAAGACTGGCTTAGCACATACACGTAATTTACGTGTGGAAACTGTTCTTTTAAGAATTCTATGTACAAATGATACCCTCCCTATCTTAAAGCACAGAAGATGTACATTTATGTGAAAATCTATGTTCTGCATGGAGTTTGCGTGCAAAACGGAGGGCTGAGCCAACTTAAGAGACCTGCTGCGCTGAGGCGCAGCAGGAAAAAGCCAAACTTGTGTTGGATTGCTCAAGGTCTGTGGCTGACAGATCCTCGCTCAGCCTCAGCAACCCGCAAAGGGTAGAATACAAGCCTTCTTGACTGCAGTTGCTAAGCAATTGTCAGACCAATAGATATGTAAATATGCCATGGATAACAAAAATAAAACAATAAATAACAACACTTTGGAAACTGGAGAATATCCTCAGATTACCAGTGATTTTGAATCAATGATAGCCGATGCCTGCAAAACTGCTTCCGCAATTTATTGCAGCCGACAATTTGAAATTGTTCTGACTCAAACGGCTGATCGACGACCACGGACACAATGTTTTCAAAATCTTTTCTAATCTATCAAATTCAAATCTAAAGTTCAAATGAGCTACCCGATCAGGGTAAACATGGACAAGCAGCTCGTAACAATGATTGCTACCTTTCAGCCCAAAGTACGGTTACCAAAAATTGTAAACAGGAAATTTTAAATAAGCTCAATTTACTGTGAAACAGAGTCAACCAATTAAGCATTGGAATGTCCCAGAATCCATTCTCAGTACGGTGCGCTATAAATTGAACATTAATGGAATATTTCAGTCAATCATGGTCAACGAAGACATGAAACAATCTCAAGTGCGGATTCCTGGCGAAGACTTATCTCCTAAATAGCATATTGCCCACAGCATTGCTGAGTCCTTATTTTTCCTTATGGGGATAGGTGTAACAGTGCACGCTACAAGGAGTTCTTGAGTGCTAATTAACGTTTTTAATATAATATGCAAATGAGTTTATGCAAATTAGTTGTGTATTTGTTGTGTATTAGTTGTGCTGTTGCATTGTCGTACTGTTGTCAGCGTTTCTAGTGAAGTCCTTCTAGCTTACTGTACCAACTCAAACTGTCTTCTTGGTTTGAGCTAAAGCATCGCCAGTTGTGAGCAAACATGTGCAGGAGCAGGAGGGGAATCTCTGAGGGAGAGGGTGAAATCCAGATTGATGTCTCCGCGCCAGGTCTGGGGGGAGTGAAATCCACAAACCACCCAAGTACATGTATGGTTGTGAGTAAACACAATGCGATTTGGCGTCATTGAATTTGGCTGATTCTCTCGAGCATTATGAGTTTTTGAGCTAAATCCAAAAAATTTTCCTCTGGCCGGCCATATGTCCTTCATATCATGGTACAAAAAGTATTTTTGGACGATTGAAAACTTTTCTCGATTTTGGCAGTATTGAGAAATTGTTCAAACATCGTCGGTATATATTTAGCTGGCAAAATTAAAATTAAAATTAAAATTATACTTCCAACATATCACAGATCGAAAACAGCTATTATTCGAGTTAAACATAGTTTGCCATTCGATCCATTATTCCATTCGCGAAGTTTCGTGCTGCATACATTTCGTATCTCTACATACTTTGGGGGGAAACTACATAATGTCAAAAAATAAGCTATTTTGCTAGTTTCATAAAATGATGTGAATTTACACATTATAATCTTCAAAATGATGCCTAGATCACCTTTCAACTCCAAAAATTGCGAAAGCTACAGTGTTCCAAAGAACACTACACAAAAGTGTGCCACTAGTTTTTGTTGGTTGTTGCTGCAGAGTTGTTGAGTAGTTTCCCCCCAAAGTATGTAGAGATACGAAATGTATGCAGTATGAAACTTCGCGAATGGGATAATGGATCGAATGGCAAACTATGTTTAACTCGAATAATAGCTGTTTTCGATCTGTGATATGTTGGAAGCATAATTTTAATTTTGTTTTGTTTAATTTTGTATAATTTAATTTTAGTTTTTTAATTTTTGAAATATGTCAATGTGGTATTAGATAAATTTCAGCAGACAGGATGTTGTAATATTTCAAAAGTTAGAAAATACTTAACGCCTTAATTGAAATCTGTCTTATCAGTTTATCAGTTTGGAGCAGCAGCAGCAGAGCAGAAACATAATGCCGCTAACCCGTATAGGCGGAAGGACCCAACGAAGTAAGTGCGAGGCTTTCTGAAAGTTGACAAGGACGCACGTGGAAAACAACAACAACTGAGACCATAGAAGGAGCAGAGACCACTGGAAACAGCAGATAATGTTCT
>JASAND010013326.1:0-18697 GCA_030248195.1 Trissonchulus latispiculum
TATATTTTAATCTAATCCACTTAATTTTTAAAGAAACAGGAAATAGGTAAAACACCACCGAACATTGCAGCACTTAGTGAACTAACAACTTTGTATATATGCGCCGAACCAAATAATCTAGTTTCGAACTGTTGAAATAGTCAAAACTCAACATGCGAACATTCATACCGTAAATGAAAATCAACTTTGAAAAGTAATAAATCCACACTAACACCTGGGCTCAGCATACAACACAACAACAACAACAACAACAACATGCATCACAACAGCGACACCTTTCACATAGCTAAACAAAGTAGGACAAGTGACAGTAATAAAATATTGCATTGCAATATTATGCGCAGATTCCAAGCAAAATAACAGGTCACTGCATCTTTGCTGAAGTTACAAACAGTAAATTTGTTCGCCTGCAACAACAAAAAGCATTTTTACGTCTGAGAAAAGATTTATGGATGCAAACGTTCCAGCACAAAAATTGCTTGACCCAAAGCTGTTCAGTCCTTATAAAATAGAATACACATTTCTTGGCCACCTTGCCAAAATAAAGAAAGAACCCAGACTCCAGCAAAACGGCCATTTCTCGCAGACACTCTAATTAACTGAGTCACACGAAGTTGAGTGGAATCAGCTGAAACCGAAATTCGAATCCAAATGCGTATAACTTTCAACCCATTCTTTCAAGCTAATTTCCCAATTTCCCCACTAGCACAGGTACGATTTGCAGCAAGAAGCTGATCTTTATCAAGAGCTCAGCAACTGTATAAAGCAAATCTACGTATAATACATAAATAAATGAAACAACACCAGACACTACATACGTACAATTCTATAAATACATTATACTGTAGAGTTGAGTGAAGTCATGCTACTGGGTGGGAATAATTTTCTCTATAAAATCTTTAACGTCTTTCATTTCCTGAAAAAATAAAGCAGTACAACAGATGAAAATTACGAGCTAACTAACATTCATGTATACATCATAATACATGGCAAGAGTAACAAAATAACTAGGAGTGCGACAAGCGTCACATTCTTAGTTATCAGCCTGCAGACATGTTGCTGCTGTTGTTCCTGGATCATCTGGTTGGGAACCAATATGATGAGATGGGCTAGAGTCGTCCCACACCCGAAGGAAGTCCACCACTGATACTGAGACCAGGAGGTTAATCCCCAGGTGCCTGACCCGCCTGCAGACATCATCTGCACAATAACGGCTGACCCTCTACAACTGAGGACCCAGTTGTGGACGCTCACTCGCTCTGTGTTTATACGCGTTGAAGCTCGCAAGCACAGCGGTCAGCCATTATTATGCAGATGATGACGTGTGCAGGCTGATTACTAAGAGTGACGCTTGCCACACTCATTATAATGTACACTTGTTAATAGTGAACAATTAACAGAATCTTGTAAAGTAAGATAGCACGATGAAATTAAGCAAAAATATCAAGTGGATACCACATCAAGCTTAAGCGAATCTTTTGAAACCCAATTCTCCTAAGTGACCACCTAAGCTGATCTTTAAGGAGCGCTCCTCAGCCATAGGAAAATCTTTTGCAAAGAGGCCCAGTAAAAGAGTTGACTATTTGCGACAATACCTGATCACATGAGGAATGCGCCATTCCTGGATACACTTTGAAGCTATGATTCTCCGTATTGATGGCCTTCAAATATTCGGACGTCTTCTGGCCAATCATGGGCAAAACCAGAGGATCAGAATCTCCATGACATTGAAGCATAGGAATGTGATTGTTGACATTAGTGGACTCCTGAAACAAACAAACAGCAAACTGAAAAATGATCTCAATTGGTCAGTTGTCCAGAGAAAGCTATAGAGTAAAAACATCTGTTAACATCTCAACCAAAAACACTAAAAACCGTAAAGCTGTTTTATCTGTATAGTAGAGTATAGATAGATACAAAAGGACCACGTCGGCACCATAGGAACTTACCACAGACATGCATAATAATTAACAATTTTTTAAATTTCTGGTTGGATTAAAAATCTTTAAATTTGCTGATCTATTTTACTTGGAACCATCTTAAAAATTTCACTAAAGTTAAATTTTCTGAGTTTACAAGTCACTTAAGCTTACTTGTCCAATAATTTTGCAATATATATATAAGTATGGTTAAACGCAGTAAAGCAGAGTTATATAAGACTTTGCTACTACCGAAAATTTGAAGGAAACCATTTTCTTAAAAGGATCACTTGAAAATTCAGAAAAGCACAACTTAAAATGTAGAAAACCCAACACGTAAAGGAGTCTGAAAATTGCAAATTTGTTAATTTTTTGTCTATAGATGTAGGAAAATAACCATACGCATGGACACCTATTTAACAGTAATTTATAAAAACACATATATACATATAATTATGGTTAAATTAAAAATTCACTTAACCTGACATGCATAAAAATAGTTAACAAAATATCAACGTCTACTGATTCGGGTTCAGTAGAATAGTAAGGTACACGGGGGTCTGGGGGCGGCAGCCCCATCAAAGCCACACTCTTAACACGAAAATTCGCTTCTAGAAATTAATTTTGAGCGCTCCAGGCATTAATATTTTAGTTTCAGTAATAAATTTCCTTTGGTTCGTTAACTGAAAAAAGATCCGGATCCGGATGGTTTTTCTGCCGGATCCGGATCCGGATGGTTTTTCTGCCGGATCCGGATCCGGACCTGCAATATCCGGCAGGATCCGGATCCGGATCCGGATATCCGGTCGATCCCTAGTATATATATAATATATATATATATACATAGAGCCTACTTCTAGTCCAAAATTTATGGGGGGGGGCTCGAAGAAGCCCCCATCGATGGGGGGGAGGCCACTGAAAATGTGGGGCATATTTTTACAAAAATAATTTGCGAATTTTTAGGTATTTTAGCGTAAAAACTGCTAAAATCCGATAAAAACGGCTAATTTTAGGTGTTTTTAGGCCAACACCGCGAAAATCTTGTTAAAAATCAGGCGAAGCCGGAAAATTCTTGAAAATATGGGGTAAAAATGACAACACTTGGCAATTTGTCGGCTTATGGTGCTGAGGTCGAAATTTATGGGGGCTCAACGAATGGGGGGAGCGCCCCTACCCTAGTTCGCTATAGTTTCAATCCGCGCATAACAAGGGTTATATACTTGAAGAATCTTATCATGCATTGGCAACCAGCAACTGAGGCCCACAATTCCGGCCAGTTTATGTTTACAGGTGAATGCACTGTAGAAAGCCAGCGCCCCTCCTTGAGAGAAACCGCCCAGCAAAATTCGCTCACTGGATATGCCGGACTTAATCTCATCCTCCACAAGGCCGAGCACTGAAACAAAACAGAAAGTCAAAAATTATGCTAAAATTTCCTCGTCCTCCTTATACAAATTTGGCTTGCATTCTCTAAAGAAACCAGTTTCTGAAAATTATGTAGTCAAAAGGGAAAGTGAAGAAACAGAAGAACAAAGAAAGTGGGATTGAAAGTCATTAGATAAGTCACCCCCAAACACCAAACATAACCGTAAATGTCAGTCAGAAAATTAAAAAATTAAAGCTCTATTAAACTTTGATTTCAAAAGTCTAACACGAAATTAAGAATTTGATTTCAGTAATCGGCTCAGCAGCCCACTGTCATACTATTGCAATTCAAATAGTCCAAGGACTTGTTAATTCAACTGTTCATAAAGTTGCCCAAATGAAATCTTAAAGCGGCCACAGAAAGTGGACATTAAAGAAACATTAACATAACAGACTGCCTTCTTATACGTACGCACCGATTTTACTGGCACTCTTAATACCGTCTTCATCTTGTTCGGCACTGGCATCTAAAGCTTTAATGTCAAACCTAAAACAGCAGATTAGACAAACATAATTACGAAATTGGCAGGTACATTGGTAGGTACCGTAACGTGGTAAAGATTTCTATACCAGATTTCTATACATTTTAAGTTGCTGGTTCGGGTTCGTGCATGTTTGGGCTTTAAAAACACAAATTGTCGTTGAAATTCATTCACGCTGCAATTACATAATTAGCCTACAAAATATTTTAGAAAAGTCGTGGCGTAAAAATTAGCTTTAATTCGCCACAGTTTGCAATGTGGCCACCCTACACCGACAAACAACTTTATAGTCATTCGAATCCTCTCTCAAGGCCTACAACTTTGCTCTTGAGAGTATTTTCCACTCCTTACGGTTTAAGGTGGTGGTATCATTTTGTGCAGTGCTTTTGTGGTGTTTTTGAAACGCTTATTATCTGCACACTCACATGAGCTTACGAAACTGGCAAAATTAGCAAACAATAGAAGAAATTTTCTGACATGCTGACATCTAACAGGACAGACCAAAACTTTTTGAACATCGATTTCACAAAACTGAAGAATCGGCCAAAAGGTTTTTTGTGCCAGATAAGAAGGACATGGGCCGAGGGACGTTTTTTGGACTTGGCTCAGCAGGTCTTAACGGTCGAGCAAATCGGCCAAATGCATGGTAACACGAAATTTCGCATTTAGTTTTCTTGCTACTCGACATGTTTTAGCCTAAACCAAGAAAAACGTCTCTCCGCAGAAGTGCGAATTTTGATTCTGCCAAAAATCTCCGGAACCCGTCGAGTATAGTTTTTGAGAAATCGATGTTCGAAACAAAATAATCGCTGTTTTGCCAAAATGGTTTTTCGGTCAAATATCTAGCTTAAGGTGCTGGTTTCCTTTCGGGTATTTTTGACTCCTACGGCTTTAATCCTTTACGCAAAGGGCTAAAACTTACGAAATAACTTATTTCCGTGCTCTTTAACATTTTAGGACCAGTCCCGTATTCTTAGGCCAAAAGATAAGAAAGTTTTGGTTTTTGACCTTAAGCTCCCAGTAGGTAGACAAGACACGGGATTGGTTGGTATGGCTGGAATGAGGACTCGAAAATGAACATTTCTGCTCTTACAACCTTTGAGCTATCTCCAGTGGTTAAGTCAGTATAAGCAAAAACTGTTTTTAGGGTCAAAAAATGGCCATTTTCGAGGAAATCAGTTTTTTCAAAATTACTGCTACATGTTACGAACAAATTGGCTTAGTTATACTCAATCGATACATCGTCCGAATGCACATTTTATGAATGCCGATTAGCGGGACTTTATTGCTTTCAGCTAGAGATTTGACCGAAAAACCATTTTGGCAAAACTGCGATTATTTTGTTTCGAACATCGATTTCTCAAAAACTACTCGACGGATTCCGGAGATTTTCGGCAGAATCAAAATTCGCACTTCTGCGGAGGGACGTTTTTCTTGGTTTGGGCTAAAACATATTGAGTAGCAAGAAAACTCAATGCGAAGTTGCGAAATTTCGTGTTACTGTGCATTTGGCCGATTTTCTCGACCGTTAAGAGCTGCTGAGCCAAATCCAAAAAAACGTCCCTCGGCCCAGATGTCCTTCATATCGTGGCAGAAAAAGAATTTTTGGCCGATTCTTCAATTTTGAGAAATCGATGTTCAAAAACTTTTGGTCTATATTCATCCTATTAGATGTCAGCTTGTCAGAACATTTCTGCTATTTTTTGCTAATTTTGCCAGTTCTGTAAGGTCATATGAATGTGCAGATAATAAGCTTTAAAACGATGTATAAAGCTCTTTGTAACTCGTAAAATTGCGAAAGTTATAGCATTTCAAAAAAATCACCACAAAAGCACTGCACTAAAGGATACCACCACCTTAAAGCAATAAAGTCCGGCTAATAGGCATTCATAAAATGGGCATTTGGAGTTTGGACGCTGTATCGATTGAGTATGTATAAATAAACCAACTTTGTCCTTAACATTTGGCAGTAATTTTGAAAAAAACTGATTTCCTCAAAAATGGTTATTTTTTGACCCTAAAACCAGTTTTTTGCGTATACTGACTTAAGGTGGTGATTCCTTTTGGGCACATATTGTTGGTTGGCAGCGTAAATCACGATGAAATTTGACGAAACTTTCCGAAATACGTTCTTTTAGCGTTCTAACACCCTCCGCGCAATCCCGATTCAAAAATTCGAGATTTCCGTTCAGAGTGGTTTTTCCCAATTTCTGAACGTTTGGCATTTGCTATACAGCTGTGACTATATTCATTCGAAAGATCTCATTGAGCTTCACATTTTTACTTTTTAAAGCAAGTTTCTAGCTTCTCTCTACCGTGAAATATAGCCGTTTTTCTTGTTTTGGCGTCGAAAACTTGTCATTTTTGCAGAAATCAAATAATCCAACATTTCTTGAACTACGCAAGCAGTAAAATCAAACTAAGGGTGTCGATCTGAAGGTCTCACAGGGACAAATTATCCGACGCATGATCGTCTTCCAACTGCTATCCTGTAGGCTGCTATCATATAAAATGTAGTTTTTGCAAAAATACGACCAATTTTTTCCAAAGATTGTGGAGCATTCACCATGCAATCTGGAGGGCTGCTACTGAACAAATGTGTTCTGCACAAATATACCCAGGGACGATTTTTTAGTTGCCCCGATTGCTGCTTTCTAACTAAGGTAATCGCTTGACAAAGTTGGAAAAAGTAGGCCAAATCCAGGTTACGCTCACATTTCAGCTTATTTCTCTATAACGAGGAGCGATTTCACAATAAATAAAAAATCGTCCCCAGCTATTTGATGGAGGTATCGAATGATATAACCGATGTCTCGCGAAAAAATTTACTTGAGTCTGCAAAAATTCTGGAAAATTATACTTCTTCTAAAATGTGTTAAAAATATTTCAGAACAGCAACATTAGTTTCATGGTATGCATTAAAAAGAGAAAATGTCAAGCTACACATTGATATAAAAATGGCTTCTTAACTCCAAGTAATGAATGAGAAATAATGGTGCTAACTTTACGTGACCAAAGGGAATCACCACCTTAACCACTGGAGATATCTCAAAGATTGTAAGAACAAAAATGTTCATTTTCGTGCCCTCCTTCCAGGCATAACAACCAATCCCGTGTCTTGTCTACCTACTGGGAGCCTAAGGCCAAAAACCAAAACTTCTTTTCATTTGGACTAAAAGTACGGGACCGCTATAACAGAATCTTGAAGCAAGAAAATAGGACATTTCGTAAGTTTTAGCTATTTACGTGAAGGATGAGTCAAAAATACCCGAAAGGAAACCAACCCCTTAAGAGATATATATAAAAGCCAAGACTTAGACTGATTTTCGAGGTTCAAAAATGACCATTTTTAGAACCGCCAAATATTGCAAGATTTCAACTGCTTTAACAGCGCTGGTCTATCTATCAAGTATTGTCACATTTGTAATCCTATAGGACATTTTATGCTCAACGAAAAAGCTCTCACGGCATCCACACCTAAGCACAGGAACGAAAATAGGAAATTTTGAATTCACGGTTGCGCGTTTTTTCTTTCTATTAAAGAGAAATAAACGTCCAAACTTACTCGACTGGGTTTTCTCTTGGCGGAAAAGTGTGTGGGGACACAGATCTACTATAACTATACTAGAAAGTGCTCAAAAATTGAGTTTGAGTACCAAAATAGACGATTTTAGACCAAAAATCCTTAAAATCTGGCATTTTCTAGGCTCCTAATAGGGAGTGGAGTGGAAAAGCTCAAAAAAGTGGGGAGGGTGACGCTGGGTTTTTTGCGCCACAAACTGCGAAATTACGCAATTTTTTCTGAAATACGCAAAAAATTTTGGGTCGTTGCGCCACAGTACGCAAAAAGTTTTGAGCTAAAATATGCTTAAAAATGCGATTTGGAGTCAAAAATTTTAAAATTCACCTAATTTTTGCTAGGGGCTGCCGCCCCCAGACCCCCGCCTTCTGTGTACATATGCTTATTTGAGTTTACTCCAAAACTTTATGGTTGTTCGTTGTTGATTGATGTTGATGCTAAAGCGTTGTATTGTAGTAGAATCAGCTATGTTTTGTTTTCCACTAATTCAAAAGTGCCTTTGTTAGGGGCACCAAAGCATTTTATACAACGTTGATTAAAAAATGAAAATTGTAGATGTAATCTGTTCAGCTCTACATACGAAACTTACCCCTCGCACGTGGCCGCACAATTTTCTTGGAACACACGAAAATGGGCGGTTTCTGAATCAACTATTTATTAATTTCTTGAAAAGTTTTTAACTACAAAAGACATTCTTGAAAACTTTTGAAAGCATCTACGTAATTGTTCTTATTTCTTTCCCAGCTTTAACATTAGCGTTCTTTCTTTAGCGTATCCGTCTCTGAGCTTTCTTTAATGTCGTCAAAAGGACATGTTAGTGTTACGTTGTATTAATTTATGTCGAAAACATCAAGATAGTGAAATCGCGAAAAATGTTTTTCAGAAGACAAATTTCTTGCGAAAACACACTCACAGTTTTCCTTTTCCAATTCAAGTCCAATTTTCAACAAATTCCTGCTGATAAATGTTTCATATACGTATATACAATATTCTATTCACGCACTTTCACGCTAATAATTGCGTAAAACTTTCTAAGACTCCTCTCTGGCGTGGCAAAACGATAAATTAAGCATTTAAAATGCTTTAAAACGTTAAACAGAGTATAAAATAACGCAAAAATCGGTTTTTTGAGCGAAAACAGGCGTGGCGCAATTTTTTCCCAAGTTACGCAAAAAATTTTGGGGCAGTGCGCCACGGACCGCAAAAAGTTGGGACGAAAAAAAAACAGGGGTGACGAAGCGGGGGGGACACAAAAGAGGGTGGCGTCCCGCCGCCCCCCCACTACAAAACCCAGCCTAAACATTAAGCAATTTTAGAAAAAATAGCCCTCGGGAAGAAGTTTCTTTTGAAGCCTTAACTGGTCGCTTTTATTTAGTTTTCCTATACTTCGAGAAATCCAGGTTGAAAAATTTTCCTATTATCGCATATTTGTTGTTGTTGTTGAGCTGTGTGGCCGCATCGGTTTCCCATACACGGCGACCATCAGACAAGGCCGCCCTCCCGGAGAAGGCCAAGAACTGCCTGTACTAATACTAAGCAGGTTAGGGTGGTGGACAGGCCGAGGAACTTGACGCGGTGCGTAATTAAGGCTGGATAATCCAGAAGTAGGCGGTATATACAGTGTACCTACTTCCTCGCCGCATGAGATACAGTAAGGGGAAGGGTAGGCAGCTGAATCAATAAAGTGGCGATATTCAAACAGTAGAGTGGATCTGCCAGTGCGCAGCTGGCTTAGGATGATTCTATCTCTCCTCGGAAGACCAGTTTCCAAGGTGGATCAATTATAGCTCTATTTTAGCATATTTTTAGAAAAATTCTCGCCGCCCCCCTCAGCAACTGCTTGTCCCCCCCCCCAAAAAACAAATCCCTAGAATAAGCCCAGAACAGCGTCTACAACGCATGAAGAAGCTTACACAACGCGCATGTATGTATAAACGACATACGTTTAGGTAAACGTACCAAGAAGGCATTCTCATGCCCATATTTAACGTCACCGGCACGACTGGACTAGAAAAAATATATATAAGTCAATTTAGACAAGATTACGGTAAGTCCAAATTCAAGAATTCACTCTTCACTTTTCTACACACAAATGAATGTTAACGACGCAAAACGTTTCACAACATATTTCCGTAGTTTACATCCGTGATATAAACATGATTATGGCATTGCAACAAACTGCGTAACTTACGCTGTAGGACAAATATATTTTATGTGAGGAGCGGCAATTGAATGGAAAGCAGCGGCCCACCCATGTCTGCAATAAAACACATAGAATACGACAGGAGCTGTCAAATCGTTTTGGCTTTGAGCTAGATAAGATGGCAAATTGAAAGAATTTGACAATTAAACAAAATGCATATAGTCGACAATAGTCTGTGCAACACCAACTTACCCTGTATCACCAAGGCCATGAAGAAATATTACCTAAAATAAAAAATATAGATATTAGATATATACGTATATAATTAACACATAACATCAAGAAAACTAAGAAACGCCTGCGGGCAGACGAATCCGTAGTAATAAAATACCTGTATGTACAACCAGTCATTGGTCTAAAACCGAAGAGGCCAGGCCGAGCAAATGTTAGTAAATGTAAGAGTTAAAAGTAACACGTACACCAGTTTGCTGTAAGGGAAAGGCTGTATACAAGAAGCTTGATGGGCATATTTACGTAAGTATAAACAAAAGAAAATAGAGAAGATAAAATAGAGAAAAGAAATAGAGCGCAGCCATAAAAGAATTTCTGTAACTCTAACCAGTAAGTTTAGCGGGCATAATCTTAAAAAATTTGAAAAACCTTCAGTTTTTGGCTATAATTTTTGTGCCTATGCCAGCCAATCGACATGCTCAATGCTTAATCTGCCATGCTCAATGCACAGTGCCCCATGCTCAATCGACAGGTACTGCTTTCATGATCTTCAAATGCAAGACTCGAACTTTCATTTGCAGTAAATTTTAGATTTGTTTCGCCATCATCTGGCTGCAAGCTTACGTATATACGTACATCAGAACATCTCACAGAAGCAGCAGACGTTCTAAAGTTTCCGGCTCCTCTGAATGATGTGCTGATGCTAGCGAACTACGACGACGTGTGTCGTGTGGCTGGACTACAGTTGGTTGATGTGCCTCATATAGCCTTCTAGGCAGACGAGCCCGGAAATAACAACAAGAAAAACGTTCTGAAGATGGAATTATCTAAATTTTATTGTTTACCGACCGTGGCTGTATGGCGGGCAGCAGCTGGAATAATCACAGGAGCACTCATGGAGTCTGATCCAGAATTGATATCGTGGTTTCCGGCTTGAGAAGACAAGCAATCTCCCATATAAAAAACAAATGTCTTCCGACGGTCTAAAGTTTCATGTGGATCTGGCTGTAGTTATGTATATATGTGTACGATAATCCTGAACAAAACAAAGTTGTAATTTCTGTATATAATATGTGTAAAGTCTGGGCTTACGTATTCTAGTGGGTCAGGGTGACCACTAGCGTAGATGGGGGGGGGGGCGGCCGCCCCGAAACGGTTTTGCCCCCCGGAAAAATTGGCCAGAAGAAACATTTTAAGCTTTTAAATTTATTATAAACGCAAAGAAATTGTACAAAAATGCCCCAAAAATTAGTGCATTTGTACTTCATTCAAAAATTTTCGCGCCTTCGGCGCGACTTAGTTATTAGTATACTATATATAACAAAACCTTTACTAGTTTGCTTTACTTTACTTTGCTTTGCCAGCTTTGTAGTTTTATTAGCTGCATTATTGCAAACATGATTGCCTTAAATGGTGGATACTGGAAATGTGCTGCTTGGAACACCCTGTTCTCATAATGAGAGCATCCAATCTGAGTTTTCGTACGAGACTGTACAAGTGGAAAATATATATATAGCAAATTAAACTACAAAATTTGGTTTGGCAATTCATAATATACAATGCAAAGAATTCAATGTTTCAATAGCGTTTTAATGGCAAAATTGAAAAATTTTCTCAACTTCTGGGGGGCTCTGCCCCCCAGACCCCCCTTTTTGGGTTTTAGCATACCACTTTCGGTTACAATAGATTTTAGCTTAGAACCTTATAAAAATTTTGTACGTAGTGTTCATACATTGAAGTTCAATGTACATTGAGCAAAAAATAAAAAATTTTACCCCCCCCCCCCAGACTTCGGTCCAAACCGCCCCCCCCCCCCCCTGAAATTTTTTTGTATCTACGCCACTCAGGGTGACCCCATAAGCTTTCTCCAAAAACCAGAAGCGGCCCCTTTTGGTAAAGCATTTTGGCCTGAAAAATTCGCTCGGAAGATGTTCAAGGCTTCACCAAACCAATATATATACTCATTTTTGCCTTTTTGACCGTTAAATTACCTGGGGAGGGGATATTCTCGCCGAAGACGCAAAAATTTGGGGGATTGGGAGTAGTTGGGGGCAAATTTTGCAATAGTTTTCGCACTTGTCCTTAATGCGTCCAACCGCCGGTGTGGTTATGGCTTGCCATCCCGTCCTCCACGATCTTTCTCCATTGCAACCGATCCTCTGCAAGCTGTTGACAGATCGTTAATACAGCCGCCAGACCCATAGGTGTAATTGGGGGGGCTACTCCCCAGCCAATTTTCCAACCCCCCCCCCCAGAAATTTTTGGGGGGCCTTCGGCTCGTCCCCCTCCAATTGGGGGGGGGGGAGTCGCGCCGAAGGCGCGAAAATTCGCCAAAAATTGGGCATTTTTAGGGCAAATTTTGCAACATTTTTCAAAAAAGTCCAAATGTTTGGCTTAACGTGTTTATTATCGCGAGAAATACACGTTTCTAACGGTTGTATGGACTTCTAGACTCAATATTGACCTTATTCTGGACTCAGAAACATTTTGGCAATTAAGTTTTCGAGTTTAAAAACACTGTCTAATGTTAAAATTACTTACATAGTGATTTCATGTTTTTCGGCATTAGCAACGGCTGAAAATGAGATTTTTGGCATAAAACTAGAAGAACTTTTTGGGGGAGGTTTGGGGGGGGGGTTGTGGTGTTGGGTGTTTGGGGGGGGGTCTAAAAAGAGGGCCCCCCTAACTCAAGTCCCCGTTACATCTATTGCCAGAGCCCAGACCTGGGCTTATTCCCCGGGGGGGGGGGGGCATAAACACCCTTCCCCCCCCAAAAATCGTTCCCCCCCAAAAATCGCGCCCCCAAGAAAAGTGGGTGCCCCTTTTGGTACCAACTTTTGCCCTGAAAAAATCGCTCAGAAGGCCAAATTTTCAAAAATTTTCCGGCTTCGCCGGAGATTTTTAGTCGATTTTTGCCTATTTAAGCACTAAATCCGCTTATTTTCGGCGATTGCTATAAAAATAGCGCAATTTTTAGCATGTTTTTAGAAAAATTTAATTTTCGCCCCCCCCCCCCAAAATGACTCGCCCCCCGAGGCCCCCCCCAAGAAAAAATCCCTAGAATCCGCCCAGCAGACCCCTCTCCTCTCCCTACTTTTTTTCAAACCCCAACCCATAGGTGTGTTTGGGGGGGGGGGTGGAGGGGGCCCCTCCCAACCCCCCCCCTAAAAATTGTTTCCTACCCCTCCCCCAAATCGATTTTTTTCAGACCCCTCCCCCCTAAAAATTTTCAAACCCCTACCTAAATGTTTGAAATATTTTAGCTAAAAATTCGAAATTTTTCCAAAAAAATCCAAAAAATAAGCGAAAAATTGCTAGAATTCGCTTATTTAAGCTAAAAATCGTTAAAAATGGCTGTAAATTGAGAAAATTTTTCAATTTTTTAACGAAAAACGTACTTTTTTCGAAATTTTTCGCCGCCCCCCCCCCTAAAAAGTTTTCTTACCCCTCCCCCAAATCGACTTTTCGCGACCCCCCCCCTTTTTTCGCCAAACCCCCCTCCCTACTTTTTTCTGAACCCCCACCCCCACTTTTCTGGGCCTTTTCTAGGCGAAAAAAGTGGGGGTTGGGAGAGTGGGGGGGGCCCCCACCACTTGTGGGGGGGGCTGGCTTATTTTTAGGCCATAATTTATGGTGGGGGGAGGTGATATGGGGGGCTCAAAGTTCCCCCCCCCCCCATCGATGGGGGGCTCACCAAAAGTGGGAGGGGGGCATATTTTTTGAAAACGATTTGCGAATTTTTAGGTTTTTTGGTGTAAAAGCTGCCAAAAATCGCTAAAAAATGACTAATTTTAGGTGTTTTTTACGCTAAAATAGCGAAAATTTCGTTAAAATTCCGGCGAAGCCGGAAAAATTTTTGAAAATTTAGGGTAAAAATGGTGAAATCTGGCAATTTTTTGGCTTATGGGGGGAGGTAAAAATTTATGGGGGGGCTTTTCTGGGGGGGGGAACCTCGAATGGGGGGGGGAGGTTGCCGAGTGGGGGCCCCCCACCCCCCCCCCCCAGTAAAAATAAGCCAGGGGGGGGAACCCAAAAGTTAGTTTGAGTACCAAAATAGTCGAATTTTGAGCAAAAAATTCCGGCGGAGCCGGAAAATTTTTGACAAGTTTGACCAAAAATCCTTAAAATTTGGCATTTTCTGGGCACCTTATAGTGAGTGGGGGGGGAAGCCCAAAAAAGTGGGGGTGGGGCCGAGTGGGGGGACCCAAAAAGTGGGGGGCGCCATAGTTTCCCTGGAACTTTGGGTCTGGGGGGGGGAATTTTGGAAGGTTGGTGGTCGACCCAAGAAATGTGATGGGGGGTATATACCCCCCAGAATTCGGACCTCAGAAATTTCGAAAAATGATCAAAAAAGTCAAAATTTTCTGTAATTTAGCCCTTTTTTCTTCAAAATAAGGCCTCTTTTTCACGTTTTAGGCGTTTTTGCACCGTTTTAAAGCGATTTTAAGTCAAAATTTTAGAAAAATTTTTCAAAAAAAGAACCATTTTTCGGCCAAGTTTAGCTAACTTTTTGGGTCGAAATATCGCTCGGCGGGGGTTCGGGGGGGGGGGTAGAAGAAATATGGGGGAGGGAATGTCAAAAATGCTAGGGGGGTAAAATTGGTCAAAAATTTTGAGGGGCAACCCCCCCAACCCCCCAAAGGAAACTATGCTTATAGCTGATTTATAGCCATTTTTTCAAAAATTATTTCTTCATGGATGGAATGGATGGAATGAAATGAACAACCGCCCCACAGTACGCAAACATTTCTACACATATATACGTAGGTTGGTACGTATATATGTGTAAAAGCTACTGTGAACGTTGTTGTTTAAATTCCATCCGATATCCATGAGAAATAATTTTGAAAAAATGGCTATAAATGGCTATAAGCATAGTTTCCCCAAAGAGTAGCTACATTTTACCCCTAACATTTTTGACATACCTACAACTTTTCTTCTACCCCCCCCCCCCCCGAACCCCCGCCGAGCGATTTTTGGACCCAAAAAGTTAGCTAAATTTGGCCGAAAAATGGTTCTTTTTTTGAAAAATTTTTCTAAAATTTTGACTTTAAATCGCTTTAAAACGGTGCAAAAATGCATAAACCGTTAAAAATGGGCCTTATTTTGAAGAAAAAAGGGCTAAGTTACCGACAATTTTAAACGGTCATTTTCCTGAGTCCCACAGGTGTACCCCATCGGTCGACCCTCCAACCTTCAAAAATTCCCCAGACCCAAAGTTCAAGAGAAATATGGCGCCACACTCGGCAACTTACTTTTGGGCTTCCACTTCCGGAATTGCCCAGAAAATGCCAAATTTTAAACTTGGTCAAATTGTCAAAAATTTTCCGGCTCCGCCGGAATTTTGCTCAAAAATCGACTATTTTGGTACTCAAACAACTTTGAATTTAAACATTTTTACTGGGGGGGGGGGGGGGGGGGGGGGGGGCCCCCCGCTTGTACCGGGTTCCACAAGCCCCCCCCGCATTTTTACCTCCCCCCCCCCAAAAACAAATTGCCGGAATTTCACCATTTTTTACATAAATTTTTCAAAATTATTTCCGGCTTCAATTTTGGTGAAATTTTCGCTATTTTGGCGTAAAAAACACCTAAAATTAGTCCATTTTTAGCGATTTTGAAGCAATTTTTACACAAAAAACAAAAAAACATGCCAAAATTTTCCAAAAATATGCCCCCCCCACTTTTGGTGAGCCCCCATCGATGGGGGGGGGGCGGGCCCCGCGCCCCATAGGTTTTGGCCTACCAAAAATTTTGCTAATTTGGTGGGGAACTCCCCACTCTCCCAACCCCCACTTTTTTCGCCTAGAAAAACCCGAAAAAAAAGTAGTAGGGAGACCGGGGGGGGGAGACGGCTGACAAAAAGTCCCCGGGGGGGTAGAAAACTTGGGGGGGGGCGGCGAAAAAATTTCGAAAAAAGTACGTTTTTCGTTAAAAATTGAAAAATTTCTCAATTTACAGCCATTTTTAACTTTTAGCTGAAAACGGGAATTTTTGTATTTTTCGCTTGAATTTTTGGATTTTTTTGGAAAAATTTCGAATTTTTAGCTAAAATATTTCAAACATTTGGAAACCGGTTTGAAAATTTTTAGGCGGCAGAGAAGGGTATGAAAAAAATCATTTGGGGAAGAGGTAGGGAAGCAATTTTGGGGAATGAGAGGAATACCCCAAACACACCTATGGGTTGGGGCAAAAGTAGGAAGAGAAATTTCTACTAGTAGGATTTCTGGGGAAATGCAGAAATATCATTTTGGGGGGGGGGGAAATTAGAATTTTCTAAAAACATGCTAAAAATGCCAAGCAATTTTGCCAATCATAAAAGATTTAGCGAAAATTCTTAAATAGGCAAAAATCATCAACCGAAACTTGGAAATTTTGAAAATTTGACACATTTTTCAGAGACAAAAAAAGTTGGTACCAAAAATTTGCTGAGAACTTTTGAAATTTTTTGGTGACTGGGCCCCCCCCCGGTAGAATCGTTAGGCTCTGGCAATAAAATGTAACGGGGACTTGAGTTAGAGACCCCCCCCAAACACCCAACACCACCCCCCCCCCCAAACCTCCCCAAAGTTCTTCTGAGACACAGCCAAAAATCTTATGTAGCATTGAACAGTGTTTAAACTTTCGAAAACTTTTTAATTGCCAAAATGGTCAAATTTTAAGGTCAATATTAGTCTAGAAATCCATACAACCGTTAGAAACATTTTGCCGAATAATAAACACGTTAAGCCAACATTTGGACTTTTTGAAAAATGTTGCAAAAATTTGCCTAAAAATTGCCCAATTTTTTGGAAAATTTCGCCTTCGGCGCATTCCCCCCCCCCAATTGGAGGGGGAACATGAGACCCAAACTTCTGGGGGGGGGGGGTGGCGAACCCCTGATATGTCTGGCGTAATTAACGATCTGTCAACAGCCGCCGAAATTCGGAAATTGGCGGAAAAGATCGTGGAAGGCGGATGGTAAGCCATAACACCGGCGGTTGGACGTGGGACAGGACAGTACCCAAAATTTGCTACCCCGAATTCGGCGGCGATTAAGGCAAAAAAATGAGTATATTGGTTTGGTGGAGAACATCTTCGAGCAACTTTTTCGAATTTTAGAGGGCCGCTTCTGGTTTTTGGAGAAAGCTAATGAAGTCGCCTGATGACGTAGATACAAAAAATTGGGGGGGGGGGGCGGTTTGAGACCCGCGGGGGGGGGGGGTTAAATTTTTTATTTTTTGCTCAATTACATTGAACTTCAATGTATGTACGTACAAAATTTTTATAGATTCTGAAATTGTAGCCAGAAGTGTATGCTAAAACCCAAAAAGAAGTTCTGAAATTTTAAGAGTTGAGAAAATTTTCAATTTTTAAAATTTAAACGCTATTGAAACATTAATATGAATTGCCAAACCAAATTTTGTAGTTTAATTTGCTATATATATTTTCCTTATTACGGTCTCGTACGAAAACTCGAAGATGCTCTAAAATTATGGGCAAGCCAAGCATGCCAGTATCCACCATTTAAGGTAATCATGTTTACAATAATGCAGCTAATGTAACCAAAGCAAAAAGTAAAAACAAAACTGAAACAAGATTTTGTTGCTGCTATAGTATACTAATAACAAGTCGCGCCGAAAGGCGCAGAAAATTTTTGAGATGAAAAGCTACAAATACTAATTTTTGGAGACATTTTGCAATTTCTTTGCGTTTATAACCTAAATTTAAAAGCAAAATACTCTTCTGAGCCAATTGTCGGAAACAAAATTCGGCAAAAATTTTGATGTCATGACCCACTAAAACGTAAGCCCAGGCTTTACACATATTGCAGAATTTACAACATTGTTTTTGTTCAAGACTGTCAGTACGCATACGCCCAGAAATGCAGCCAAGTCCACGTGAGCTTTAGTCCGTCGGAAGACATTTGTTTTTATATGGGGAGATTCTCAGAGCCGAGAATTACGATGTGCAATTCAGGCCACATGGTGCTCTGTGATTACATTCCAGCTGCTGCCATACGGCTACGTCCCGGCTGCGACAACAAAATTTAGATAATTTGTCTTCCAGGGCGTTTTCTTGTTGTATTTCCGGGCTCGTGCCCTAGAGGTATATGGGCACTCAACCAACTGTAGTCCAGCCACACGACACGTCTCATGAACCGCTAGCATCCATCATTCAGAGGAGCCGGAAACTTTGAATCTTGATGTACTGTACTGTACGGTAACTTTTGCAACCAATTTGATATTGCAAACAAAAATCTAAAATTTACTGCAAATAGTTCGAAATTTGTTGAATGGCAGTACCCTGTCGGGAAAAATGGTACTATTGAAGAGCATTGAACATGTTGGCTGGCATAGGCAAAAATTATGGCCAAAAAATTTTTTAGATTGCTCTGCATAAACGGTTAGAGTTACAGAAATTCTTTTTATGGCTGCACATATTTCTTTCTCCTGGACATGCCCGTAAATACCAAGCTTCTTGTATTTTTGGCCTTTCCCCACGGCTGCTGGTGAGCACATTTGCAACTTTTCGGTATTCTTTCAGTTTTGGAGCAATGACTGATTTAACATACAATTTTGTACACGGATTCTCTTGGGCGATTTCTTTCCCTCTTGATATGTGTTAATATACGTATATATCTAATATCACATATTTTTATTTTAAACCAATATTTCTTCTGACACTTGGTATTTTTGGGAAGAGTAAGTTGATGTGTTACTGAAACTATTGTATTTGTTTGTATAAATTGCTTCAGTACTGTAAGCTCCAAAAACCCAGATATTCCTGTCGTACGGACTTCTATATTTTTATTGCAGACATGTGGGCCCTGCTTGTTCAATTGCCATAAATTTTGATCCTACCGTAATCATGTTTATATCACGGATATGCTACGGGTATTGAAACGTTTTTGCGTCGTTAACTTTGAGCAACGCTAACC